>CAVNYN010231833.1:0-22853 GCA_963692815.1 Nyctanthes arbor-tristis
TGATCAAATAAGTCATCAATTCTTGAAAGTGGGTACTTATTCTTGATCATCAACTTGTTCAGTTCACGATAATCTATGCACATCCTTATACTCCCATCTTTCTTTTTCACAAACAACACCAGTGCTCCCCAAGGTGAGACACTCGGTCTAATAAATCCTTTTTCCAAAAGTTCCTCTAACTTAACTTTTAGCTCTTGCAGCTCTTTAGGTGCCATTCGATAAGGAGCTTTAGAAACAGGTGCACCTCCGGGCGCGAAATTGATGGTGAATTCTACCGGCCTGTCGGGTGCAATGCCTGGCAGATCCTCGGGAAATACATCGGGACAATCCCGTACCACCGGCACCCAATCTAGGGATGCCTCGTACAAGGGCTCCCCTTGCAGACTAACCATGCATCCCTGACAACTTTCTACCGCAAATAATTTCTTTGCCTGCAGAGCCGATATAAGGCGAGGTAATGCCTTAATCCTTGACTCGTAAAACTTAAATTCTTCCTCACCATCTTTCTAAAAAATGACCTCTTTTTCATGGCACACGATAGTTGCTCGATTCTTACTAAGCCAATCGCTACCCAATATTATGTCAAAATCTTTCATTTCAATAACATTCAAATCTGCCCCCAGGATTAATCAGTCAAAGTCTATCTGTATTGTCCTAGCCATTTTATTAGAGCCAATTATTCCGTTTGATGGCAAACTAACTTCCAATACACTACCAGTTTTGTCTCCTACTAAATCCAATCTATCCAGGCAAACAACTGATATAAAAGAATGTGTTGCAACCGAGTCAATTAAAACATAGACAGGAGTTCCAGAGATAGATAGAATACCTGCTATGACATTGGAGTCCTGGGTGGCCTGTTCATGAGTCATCGCAAACACCCTAGCCTTGCCCCTCTTTGGTTGATCGACCATATTTCCCTGACTAAACTTGCACTCTTTAGCATAGTGGCCTGGCTGGTCACAACCGTAGCAAACATTTTGTCCCATATGACACTCTCCCCAGTGATACTTCCTGTACTTAGGGCACTGCGGAGGACCTCCACTCCTCTGACCTCCACTCCTTTGACCTCTACCAGTTCCCATGTACGGTTTCTTATTTGAACCATGACATCTGTTCATATTTTGGTTCTGCCGTTTCCTTTTTCCGTAATCTTTTTGAGCATCTTGGCCTCCAAGCTTCGCGCCAGAGTACGCTATTGCTTGAGCCTTTTTTACAACTTCGCGGTAGGTCGGGAGATCAAAAGCACATACAATCTGCCTAATTTCAGGTCGCAAGCCCCCTCAAAGCGCCTAGCCTTCATCTGTTCAGTGCTCACCAGATGAAGAGCGTAGCGCGACATTTCCTCAAATCTCCTCTCATAGGCAGTTATATCCATGTCTCCTTGGAGTAACTGCAGAAATTCCACTTCCTTCTGATCAAGGAGTTCCTGGGAAAATACTTATCAATTAGTTCGGTTTTGAATTGAACCCAGGATAGATTTCGTTGCTCCTCATCGGTCCTAGTGCAAGATGCAGACTCTCACTAGTAACCAACTCCTCCAACCAGCTTAAATTCTAAACATAGAACCTTCTGATCCTCCGGACAAGATATATGGCGAAAAATCTTTTCCATGGTACGGATCCACTCCTTAGCGGCTGAAGGTCCACCTTCACAATTGAAGGTAGGTGGCAGATGCCTGAGGAACTGCTCAATGATTGACACCACATGAGCAACTGGAGGCGCTGTATGCGCTGGTGCCTGAGCTTAGACCAAAAACCAACAAGGATGTATTCATTAAAACCAACATAATCCTTAAGCATAAAACATCATAGAGCGTCATACGCTAAACAACTAAAAATCAAAAGTCGTACAGCTGAAAATGTAAACATAGTACTAGCTATGTACAACCAAAGATAGGAGCTATACAACCGCCTTATCTCTACTCCTCATTTTCATCATCGCTATTCGAGCCACTCTGTGCCCTGAACCTCTTTGGTAGAGGAGGGATGTCCTCCCAAGTGATGCAAGACTCAGGCTTAGAGTCATCAACAATCTCCACGTCCTCCTCAGAATCCTCCCTAGGGTCCTCCTCAAATGCATCTCCCTCGGGAGCCTCAACTCGTATTACCTCATCTGGTTGGGGCTCTAGTGCAACCTCATGCTCTGGCTCAGGTTCAAACTCAGACTCAGAGTCAGACTCGGATTCTGACTCAAGCCAAGAAAATCCTGGCCAATACCAATTCCAATATGCCACTAACCTCTCACTGAACGTATCAAAGTCTAGAGCCACAGTGGGTGAATAAGTCCCCTCCTCTAACATGGCTCTGGCTGTCATTCGTTCTCTACAATGGAAGGTATTAGTCAAATGGTGGATGAAAAGCATGTCACTAATCCCGAAGTCCAAACTAATGACTTGAGCAAGAGCAAGCTGATACCTCTCTACACGCTCCTCGATAGTCTCCTCAGGGTTACACCTAAATTCCACGTAAGCCCTAAAAACATTCCCAACAGGGATGGGATCACCTCCAACTCCAGCTGCCATATCTATAATGTCAATTATGCAAAAGTCCAGCTTAAGTGGGGTATCTAACAACTACTTAGCCAAATTCCGAGGACTAAATCAAAAAGAACATCTTTATTGGCCACACTTAATTATAACATGAAATCCTCGTCTTGCCAACTATGCTCAAACACAAAATACTTATGGCAACATGAAATACGACACTTTCCATCGTATCTATAACATATCATTATGAAGACAAATACTAAATGTTCTCAATCATTCTTTAAGTCGTATCAAATAGCATCTTGAAATCCTAAAATAGAAACTTTACCGTGAAGCTGGCAGCGCAAACGGTGACAAGTGGCAAATTTAAATCAGAATAATTTAGTACTTTCAATTTTCAACTTTTACGCGAGTCTACAGAAACGTAAACCGCTATCTGATACCAAACTGTAACGCCCGAGTTTTTACAAACCCGAAATGCTACTTGAAATGCTTCTTTTACTTTGAATTGTGCAGAAGAACAATCTTTAAAACATGCTAAAGTTTGGGAAGTAGAGACTACCTTAACTTTGTAGTTGAGTTTGAGCTTTATGGCAATAAATTCCAATCGATCAACTCATCTCGTCTAGCCATATGAAATTAATTCTAAGTTAATAATCGACGAGTTCGTTTAGAATTTGCTAAACTCTAATTTTTCAATAAAAAGATACTCTTTAAAATTTTGCTTTTTAATACTATCAATAAAATGATTTCGTCTCAATTAAAAGATTATTTGGAAATTGAAATTTTAGAACGATCAATCTTAGAATTTAGGAATTAAAGTATTTAGAATTTGAACTTTTGGGACGGTAATGGATTTCAACAGCATCCTAATCACCAACTTGACTAGATATAGAAGTTCAGGGACTGATATAAAATATTTTCAAAATGAAGGGGCTTAAGGGCAATTGGGATTAATTAAAATCCCCAAAACTCAGTTTCATTTGGCCCAAAAATTAAATGAAGAACCGGGAATGAGAGGGGCAATCGGGGGTTCAGCCGATGGCGTAGCTGAGGTTTCAAGATCAATGGCGAACGATGGGCTTCCGGTGGATGATGGTTCGCGTTTTGGCTCAAGTGCTGGCTGCGTTTTGGGGTCGCGACGAAGGCTGTGTAGTTGGGCTGGAGAAAATGAGTTCATAAGGCAGTGAAGGTTCGAGAGACGAAGAGGGAGTCGCGGGTTCGAGGCTCAAAGGGACAGAGGAGGTCGTTTGAAGATATGAAGAAGAAGACCGAGAAAGGGAGCTCATGTGGAGCGAATGGTGGCCAGATTAAGGTTCGGCCAGGGGCGCGGTTTCGAAAATGGTTTCGGGTTTCATGTATTTCTGTTTCCGGCTTTGAAATTGGTGAACATTTCGACGAAAGGGCTGGCCGGTGGCGTCGGCAGCAGTAAACAGCCGGCAGTGGCTGCTGCAGTTTCAAATTCTGTGCTTTCATTTCCTTTTATTTATTTATTTTTGATTTCGGTCGATAATTGACTGAATGAACGAGTTGAATTGTCGGATTGTTTCGAGACTGTGTGTATGAATGTAATTGAGACGGGAATTTTTTTATTTTTTTATTTTTTTATTTTTTTTTTTAAGCTGCAGGTGTGTGATCGTGTTTGAACATTTTGCAGAAAATTGGTTGTTTGATTATTTGCATATACTGGATTTTAAATGCTTTGAAACTCTGTTCCCAAAGGTTGTCGGTTGTTTCAATGATTTCTACATTTATATTTTACTGGAAATTATTTGAAGCAGTAACAAATTATAAGGATGAAAGAAGGTTGCAGAATAGTGGAAACTCACCAAAAGAATGAAATCGAACACTGACCGAATGTTGATGTTTCCTTGCTTGCCAAAACTTGAATCTTTTTTATTTTCATTGGTTGCAGAGAATAGTAATGTGGAAAGAAATTTCTTAGGCTTTATGAAATGAAATGCAATACCAACGTAAGGGATTTTGGAACTGTTTATCATGCACAGAGCAGAAACCGTTTGAGGGATGGAACTGCCGGGAGAACGTGTCTTGAATGGGTTGCTGGGCTAGATGACTTGGATCCGGATTAACACTAAATTGGGCCATAACAAAAGCTTTGAACTGGACCAAGAACTTTAAACAACTCTTAACTAAATATTCCGGTGTCGATATTTGTTGACTCACGAATGAGTAATTAAACTTGATTTTCGATTTTTAGCCTTTAACAAAATCAACTTACTTAGAGCTAGACGAGCGCGAGACATTAAACTATCTTCCGTGACCAATATCTTGCATAAATAAATAATACATGAAAAGGTGGTAGCGACACAGCTTTACTTAATAAATTTTGTAAAGTTTTAAATTCTTCTTTACAAAATTTCCGGTCGCTACACAATGTGTTAAACAAAAAGGGACAATTTATTTCCTGTTTCCGTTAAGGATTGGTTCACCTTCACTCATTTCTCCCACATGCAACTTTTTTAAGTTACTGATATTGGGATTTTTATTTTTAAGAAATAAATAAATAAATAAAATATAGTGATGAGTGGTGAGTTCAACAACAACTGGTAATAGGTAAAAAACCATGATAGTATGAGCATGTGAGGTAATGGTTATGGAATTGTTAGTCGGATAGATATTGTTGCCATTAGCGATATTGTATTAGGTGAGATACTATTGATAGAGATATTGTATAAGGTGAGATACTATTGGAGGTGTGGACTGGACAACAACTGGAGTTTTAGAAACATATTCCAATTAGGCAGCAAATGCAAAAAGAGATTGATGCAATGGTTTCCTATTAGCAGGGTGGAAAGAAATTGCAAAGTGTTGACGACAAAGTGTTAACATTGTCAAATCAAAAGGAGCGCCATTAACACTTGAAACTACAAGTATTAAAGAGATGAGATTATATCATAAAAAGTAATAGCCAGTAAGAGTTACACAGTAACAGTGCCAGAGCAAAAGAATAACTGTCAAAGTGAAACCATGGTCTCTTGTTACTAGGGGGAAACAAATTGCGAAGTGTACCATGGTTAACAATTTTTGGAAAATCTGGTTAGAAGCGTTGAGCCTAAATGGCGAACTAATCAAGAAATACCCTATGAACTTTCTGAGACAGATTAATACCACAATTGACTATATAAATATATAGCGATTTAACACCACAATTCATAAATACTACACAAGACCAGCCAAGAGAGAAAAATTAACACGAATTCCCTGGCAAGGGGTCAAGTACCAATACCCCGGCAAGGGATCAAGTAAACATACATACATACATACATACATACATACATACATACATACATACATACATACATGTCGATAAACATGTTAACATAATCCCTAGCCAAGGGCGAATAAAGTGACCGACATTGTAAAAACAAAAGGGGCAATACATAAGGTCAAAAGAACACGGAAAAAAATTGTAATTTAATAATGTTAATGCATATGACATCCAAGATATTCATTCATAAACCATTATGTGCCAGAAATCAAATGCCACAAGCAACTGAACCATTATTGTAAGATAATATATACCCATTCTGCTATTGTGGAGCATTTTGAACCACCCGACATTCCATTAGCATCACTGACATAGGCTCTCATAACACCCCGACTTTATTGGCGAGTAGTGGGATGGCAGATATCAAGTGTGCAATTGAGTCTATCACAATTTTATCCCTGTATTACCTCCTGAATGAGTTGTAAGTATCCATCCTCCAATTACGCATATCTAACACAGCTAGGATTCATTACGTTTGTTCTTCCATTAAAACAGACTACCCAATATGAAGTTGAATAGATCCCAACCTCAAGGTTGATCATCCCTCCAGTCCGAGTCAACAAGAGACATTGAAGAATCTTCAACAGCTTTAGGATACTTAGCAGTGAATATATGGAAGGATGCATTCTAGAGAGGGATACTAATTGCATTCAGTTAAATACGTGCATCGGAGAGTATTGCATTCAATTTTGTGTGAATGTTATTTGAAGCTTTAAAGTACTCATGTTGCCAATAAATATGAAATTGCTCGATGTTTAATGGGGATGATACTTCTTTGAATTTTCTAATATTACATCAAGTAAACTGGGGCTTATGAACTCAAGCTTTTGATGCTTATGAAAGTAGTCAAGGTAGATTGGGAGCAGGTGAAGTTTTATGATTTTCTGCAGGGCCATGAAGTCTCCACCACCGTCGAATAGTTCAAGACCTAGAGTTTTATGTAACAGTTCAAGTCTTGGAGTTTTATGTAAATTATGATCTCTTTCTTTTTAACCATTTTTTTGGTACCGTCAATATTATTTATTGCATGATAAATGGATTTCATGTATTTAAACTCTACACTAGGAAAAATAGTGTTGCTAAATATCTCAATTTGTAACTTATACTCTTAAAGAAATCACCACACAGTTTACTATGAAATTTCAATTAATTTTAGCAGTCAAAACATACACAAAGTAATTCTTCAACGATGTCTTACTATAGAGAAATCTAGATGCTCATAAATTATACTAAATCCATTGAGTCAACTCAAATAGACATTTTTTTTTGGGAAAATGGGTTCACGGGTTCTTGGAAATCCTTCTCGGTTGATTTCCTCTCAAAGTTTTTTTTTTTTTTTTGGATAAATTGGCTCTGGTAGAAAGCATTGTGGATTCATAGATTTCCCAACTTTTGGCTTCAAAGCGTAGAAGGAGGCGTACGCTTTAGTCATATAATTTAATGGTTTTGAGTTTTGATATTTTTCAAGTCATTATATATTAGATTGCTTTGACCTATGTTGCAAATTTCAGTTCACTTTCAGCATGACATATGCAGAAGCACGAGTGATTTGTATTTTCAGTGGAATTGATAAATGTGTTAGACATCGTTTTAAGATGGACCATGTATGTATGCATGAAATTCTGTTGTAGGTACTCTTATAGTCTGCCTTTTGCAACTCCCTATATTTATGAAACCTATGGAGTTTGCTTTGCAATTCTATCTTTGTAGATTGCAACTAAATTATATTGTTTAGTATTGCACGGTATTAAATGTTCAATATATTATATATGTGTGTGCGTATATATATATTACAATTTTATATATATTATTGTTTTTTGAAAGAATATATATTATTTTTATATTATATATAATTTGAGGCATTTCACTATAATGTATGTTTTAGTTTGTTATCCCGTGCAACGCACGGGTATATGACTAGTTTATTAATTAAATACCTTAAATAAATAATTATTTTTTCCTATTTTCTTTGAAGATCACGGTCAATTCCAAGTATTAATTCACTATAAATCACTCCAAGTTGATGAGTGCGGCCGAGTCAATATTAATTCGGTGATACAAGCATGTTCACTGCGCTCCGTGACAAAAGAAATGAACTATATTATTAATTTTCAAATGAATAGCCTTCAAATACGATTAAATCAAAAGCTGTCAACTTTATTATCAAATGGAACATGAATAAAGTTCTTAAGCAAATTCCTCAATTACATAGCTGACTATTGCTCTTTTTCATTTCATTCGAAGATATGCAGCCTAATATATAAGTACAATTTCGGATAATAAAATTTCAGCACTTGTTGAATAAAAAGTTCACGTTCTTGCACCCAAACGTAGTTGAATATTTAAACCCGACCCTTCATATTGAATGGAAGCATCATCATGTAATTGGTGACGCGCAGGCATAGAGTTCAGTTGTGGTTTACTGACCCTTTTCTTGGCTTATGGTATATTGTAACAGATTGAGATAGTGCACAAAATGGGAGGTTAGAGGGTTTAAATACATGCCTAATACATTGCTTTGAAAAATTTTGAAAAAAAAAAAAAACCAAATTGAGGGGAAAAAGAGGAGGCGCAACTAGCTATTGTGAAATTTTGGTGGGAATTATTAATAACTTTTAGGCTTAGCATTTGATTAAGGCGCAGCCGAAATCTTGGTGAATGAATAATACCTCCCAAAGGGATACATCCAACGATACTGCACAAGACCTTCAACCTTTGCTTCATATGATAAGTGAACTAAAAGGTGCTCCGTCGAATCAAAAAATCCCAGTGGAAATATCTTTTCAAGTTTACTTAATGTCACGACAATATTTTGTTCCAATTGCTCCATATCTTTCACCCTTAAAATGGTGGAGCACAAGTCCCTAAAGAAATGACTAGCTTCAGTCAAAGCTTTCCTATTGTTTTCGGCAACAAGTCTTTGAAGGCAAAGTGTAGTAGTCTCTGCATAAAAATATGATAGTGTAGCACTTCATTCCATAGAATTCGTAGTTGCCCTTAACACAGCGTGCAATGTTTTGATGCATAACTGTCAAGCATTCTTAAATTTCTAGCCCAATTGCAAACTTCCCCTTTTTATCCCCTAGTTAAACAATAAGAAGCCTTTGGCAGATAATACCTTCCCTTTTCGTCTGCATATACATCAAGGCTAGGACGATTCCAGTAAAGTTCTACATCCTCTCTCGCCTTAAAATTATCATTGGTTTTTCCTTTAATATCCATGACTGCGTTAAAAATATTATCAAAAAAATCTTTTCAACATGCAGGACATCTAGATTATGATGCCTAATAAGATTTGAATGTCAATAAGGCAGCTCCCAAAAAAAATGCTTGTTCTTAACCAATTGTGTTTATCGCCAAAACCTTCTCTTTGTTGCCTTTTACTTGATTTGCCACTTGAAACATCTAGAAGTTTTTCAGATACGTTTCTTGACTCATCACTACTAAACCGCTCTCTTCCTATATGCCTCTCAATTCTACCACTGTAGAACTTGTCTTGTTGGTTTCTAAATGAATGGTTAGGAGGAAAAAATTGGCAATGGCAATCAAAAAATGATGCTTTGCCTCTATTTTTCAGTTGAAATTATCTAATGTCACCCATACAGCGTGGACTGACATTTTTCCATGTGTACTCCAACTTGACAATATGTCACAACCAGGAATATCACTAATAGTCCACGTCAATGAAGCTTTCATCTTAAAGTTCTCACTTCTATGTTTGTCAAAAGTTTCAACACCCTCATTCCACAACACTTTTAGTTTATCAATCAACAGACGTAAATAAACATCAATATTCTTCCTTGGACTTTTTGGACCTGGAATGACCATACTCAAAAATAAATTTTCTTGACATATACACATCTAAGGGGGAAGATTATGCACAATAATTATAACCGGCCAACAAGAATATTGCACATTACGCGTGGCGAAAGGGTTGAAGCCATCTGTACATAAACCAAGGCATACATTACATGGATCATTAGCAAACTATGGATAAGTCCTATCAAAGTGCTTCAATGCCTCACTATGTACTAGATGAGACATTTTATTATTTATATCTATTCCTTGCACGCCATATTGTATGTTCAGCAGTGTGCCTTGACATGTGAAACCATTGAAGCTTAGGTGTTAATGGAAGTTATCTAAACGCTTTATTTGATACCTTATTTTTATATCTAGATGCCTTATTTTTGTATCTTGGACTTAAACAAGTAGTGCAGCGATCAGAGTTTTTGTAAATGAAAACTATTAATTTAAAGATCTTAAAGAATTTTTAGCGTGTCGCTACCACCCCTAATCTGTTATTTCATTGCTGGTCACGATAAAGATTTAAAAGAATTTGCGTTGCTCGTCTAATTTTATTTTGAAGGAAACACGTGTTTATAATTAAACGGTTTTCATTTCTGAATTTTAGATTCGGGTCCAATTAATTATTAAGTCCATTATCTAAGAAAATTTCTTTACTTCGGCCTAAATCTCAAAGTCTTGTAAAACAAATTTTAAACCCAAAATTTTGAGTCCAGATTTTTAATTCATTTGAAGCCTAAAATTTTAGTCTAAACTTTCTAACTTTTAAAGCCCAATTTTGAAATTAAACCACTCTAAACAAGTCTTGGCCATGGTCTACCCACTCAAGACCCACTTTGGAAAAGATCAGATTTTCAGCAACTGACGTTGCGGTTGGAGAAAACTAAAAAGCTCCTCCACACAATTTCTCAGCCAATATTCCTCCACAATCTCACCACCACTCCCTCAAATCTTCCCGGTGATTGTCATCATCAATATCTCTGTTGGCATGTACATATATGGGCAGGAATTTCACAGCAGAAATACCCATATACTCTTAGATTACAGCCACGCACAACAAGAAATTCAGTGAGAAATTCATAGGTTTCCAATAATATTCTTCAATGCACACTTACTCTCTGCCAATTGCACACTCAATTGCTGCAGTCTATACACCGTACACACAACTCAAAAGCACAGACACAATTCACAGGAAACACCAATTCACCCATACTCTCCGCACTTTCGTACATACAATACACACACAATCACCCTACAAAGTTATTTACACAGACAATCCAGCTATAGCCACAGGTACACAAATAGCTATTACGCACATATGCACAGAAGCAGCAGACACTATTGCCTTTCTTGGAATCAAAGTTCAACCTCCTCCCATCAAACCGAGTTCGACTACCAGCCTTCCTGAATCAATTTACAAACACCAATCAGCTTCTATCGACCTGTTTAAATTAGCCTTCGATTCCAACCATCACCGCCACTGTTAAATTCCTATTAGCCTCCGTAAACCCTTATTCAACAAAACCCATATAATGCAGGAAAAAAAAAGAACCCCAGCAAGAAACCAGAAATGAAGGCAAGGGACCCAAGAACATATTTATTTACCTGATTTGAGTGCTCATCGGAAATCCCAGTCTTGGCCGGAATTCTTTGAACCAATCTAAACCTAGTTGCAAAACTAGACTCTTCAGTGCACCATCATCCATTACTCAGCCTTTCCATCGAACGAAGCCCTGGCCGAACCCCCTGTCGATCGTTAACCCAAACTCGGACTCCTTTCCTGGACCCCATCGTGGATCTATTTGAACCTCTCTCGAATGAAAAGTCCTGAACCTCTCCGTTCCATTGAACCCGCGACCTCCATTTGTGAACCCTCAACAATCGAAGCCCTTGCCGTGCGTCAAATCCCCGTCGCCCTCTCTTTCATCTCTACCTTGATCAAGTGTGATTTGGGGCTGAAATCTGATTTAGGGATTTTGATTAATCCCAATTGCCCGCAAGCTCTTGGTTTGATAAAACGTTTTATTTTGGTCCCTTAAGTTCTGGAGATTCAAGTTGGTTATTTGACTTTCTAGTCTCTTTGTTTCAGCCCTTATGATTAGTTCCTTATTTAAGTTGATCCTAAATCTTTCAATTAAGTCAATTTTAGTCCAAAAACTTATTAGTCAGTTTGTTCTAGCCATCTAGCTTCCGTTTTGTCTACTTTAGACCTTCTAGTTTTAAAAACTCTATTTCAGTCATCAAAGTTCTAATTTAGTTTATTCCAGTCCCTAGAGTTTTAGAAGTTTATGTTTTAGTCTTAAACTTTCTATGAAGACACGTTTTAGTTCAAAAATTTTGAAGTTTGCCTCGTTCACCCGAAATTTTAATCAATTTTAAATATTTTTAAAATTTCTAAGTTATATTATTTACTCAATAGACGAGGCACGTGACTTGACGCATAATTGATTGTCTATTAGCTCAAACTCAAAAGGGAAAACAAATTAATGTAGATTCCATATTTAAAGTTATTTTCAAAGTTATGCATGCACATTTATGAAAAGGTATAATGCAATTACATATTATCATTTTATGCATGTGTCTTATGTGATTTATGGAAACATGGAAAGTATGTGTAGAATATAGCTCGTTTTAATTGGGAGCCCACAGACTTAGCTAACCTCAATCGAGAACCTATAGAGTTAGCTCGCCATTTTGACGAACCCACAGACATAAGCAATTAGCTTGTTGAAAAACAAGCACACAGACATAATTTGCATATGTACATGCATTTAAAAGGCGTAATATGTATTGCATGTTTAAAAGTTAGCGCACGGGAATCTACTGAGTCTTTCTTCGAAATATTTACCCCTTTATTTCAAAACATTTTAGGTCCTAAAACTGATAGCGGCTCGATCGGGGTTGGGAATTGAAAGAAAAAAATGAATAAATGTTTAATTGCTAATGTTTTCAGTTATTTGAATAATTCTTGACAATGTTATTATTCCAAGGTTTGGATATTCTGTTATTGTGGGCACTGGATGTATTTGACATTATTGAATGTTGGTTTTTTATGAAATGTTATTTTGTTTATTTCAAATAGGGGAAAAAATTCTGCACTTATTTAGTTAAATATCAAATTTCAGTGGTTCTAAAAAGAGATTGAATAAATTAAGTAGCGTCTCAAGTGCTTAGAACTTGGGGCGTTACAGTTTGGCATCAAAGCATGGTTTACATTTCTATAGACTTGCTTGGAAAACATTTTTGAAAAGAAAACTTTCTATGCAGACTTAATTCCCATTCGCTGTCATTCGCGCTGCCAACTCCAATTAAAGTTTTATTTACAGCTTTCAAGAACTGATTACTTGGACACGATTTTGCCAGTTATTTATTATTATTATTATTATTATTATTATTGTTGTTGTTGTTGTATATGCTGGAAATTTATGCATGTATTTGAGAACAGAAGGTTATATGATATAGACTAGCAAATACCATCGAAAAGTTAAAAGTATTTATCATATCCTAATAAAGAAAAGAAAAATTTTATTAGAAGCCAAGCTGGCTATGTGCATAATATGAATAAAACATGAATTTTAACAAAGACATGACCAACGTAAAGACAAAGAAGAATTTCTTTCTAAGTCCTTTAAATAAGGCTAAAAGTTGTTAAAGGCCCCAACTAACTGGATCTTTCATAATGGGCTAACAGATGTGGCAGCAAATAATAGAAATGGACAAGTCGGAGCATCTAGGTTAGCATATGAGAACTTCCTGGCTAACCCTAATTGGACCAAGAGTGAGCACATGGGTCGTGTTCGCATAGCTCATACTCGAGCCATGAATTTTGGATATCAGACGATTACAGTTTGATCCATCTAGAGTCTATAGACACATTTAACAGAAAAAGGCAAACAAAGCTACGAATGTCTACTTTCGCCTCCATATGGCTTAAGGTGGGGACATTGACTTTGACCTCTTTTGAGATGTGCTCTTAGTGCGTTGGAGAGTGTATCCGCAGTATGGCACTATGGTTCTACTCATACCTACACAAGTATCTGAGCCAGTGGACGATCCGAAAGATGATCTAGAGGAGGATCCATATGAAGATTCGGAGGAAGATCCAGATGAAGATCACGAGAAGATTCCTGTAGGGATTCTCAAGTAGATTCTTCCCGAGGTTCCTGAGGAGATTCTAGATGGGATTCCTCAGGAAGAATCGGACGAAGAGTTAGGAGAGGATGAGGAATTAGAGGTTTTGGAAGACTTTGAACCAGAATCATGCCTTGCTTGGGAAGACATACCCTTTCTACCCAAGACGTTCTGAGCATCTAGCAATTAATTTAGCAACGATGATGACTAGAGATGGACAGAGCTTAGAATAGTTGTCATTGTCCGTATTATACATGATTTTTGTCTCAGAGTTGTTCCTTATTCATTCCAATGGTTTGAGCACTAGATGCTCCTTTGATATACTCCTCTCAAAGGATTTTGATGAATAATAATAAGAATAATTTGATGTAGCACCAGTGGTGCCTGTTACCAATCTAAGTGGCATCCATTGTGTCAATAAATGATAAGTGGAATTAGATAAATAAATAAATGATCTACTTAATTCAACTTATCATTCAGTGCCACCTTGATATGGCGCCAAGCACCAGTGGTGCTAAATAGTATTACTCTAATAATAAATGAGAAATTTCCGTGTTCCACGAGTTGTTCCTCATTATTTCCTGTTGTGTTTGAATGTATATCTTTTCAAGTTATTACAATGTATATTTTTGTTTTGTAAGGAAAAATGGTGCGCCCAACACAAACAGACATCCTAAGAGAATTTATCTAGGTCATTCAAAGAATGGGGCAGGCCCCGACTCCAGCTCTGGCTCCAACATCAGCAGCACCTCCAGCTACCCCCGTAGTGCTACTCATCAAGTAGTTCTATAGGCATTATCCTCCAACATTTGACGGTGGAGTAGGCCACTGCTCAGTAGGGCGGGACACTGGTGGGAGTCAACGTCCTGTACCAAGACAAGCGAGGAATTGAGGAACATGACTTGGGCTCGATTTAAAACTAGGATCACGGACGAGTTCTTTCCCCAAGCCCTCCATGATCACAAAGAGGTAGATTTTCTACAACTGATGCAGCATAACAAGGACATCACCGCTTATGAGAGAAAATTCAAAGAGCTATCCTACGTTGCTCTGCACCTGGTGAGCATTGAGCATATAAAGGCCCAGTGCTTTGAAAGAAGGCTGCAACCTGAGACCTTTGATCATCCCACCTAAGGTAAGATAGTGAAAAATGCTTAGACGGTCACCTACTCAAGTATGAAGGTCGGGAGCCACTATGCTCAGAATGATCAATGGAAGAGGAAGTGGTCCAACCAGGGTAGAAATAGGAACTATGCACTGGGGCAGTGTAAAAGGTAGAACACTGGGTCAAGTAGTGGCTAGAAGAGTGTTGCAGTCGTACAATGCCAAAAATGTAAGAAGCACCACCTCAATTAGTGCAGGATGGGGTAGAACATCTACTATCACCGTGGCCAGCCAGGCCACTTCTCCTATGAATGCAGGAATGATCAGCCAAGCAGAGGCATGGATCAGGCAAAAAAGGGGAAGGCCAAGATCTTTGCCATGACGTATGAGGGTGCTGTGGAGGACCCCAAGTGTAATAGCAGGTATTTTATCTGTATCTGGCACACCCATATATGTCTTAATTGACTATGGAGCTAAGCATTTGTTTATATGTGCCACATTCCTAGCTAGATTGAACATGGTAAGGGAGAAAATTGGTAGTGTACTTGAGGTTAATATATCATCAGGTGGATCGATGGATACATATAAGATAGCTCGGGCAGTATAGATCGACTGTGACGGCATAATCGTTAAGGATAATTTAAATGTCATTAATATGAAAGACTTCAGCATAATTTTGGGAATGGATTGGTTAAGTGCTAATAGTGGCACCATAATTTGTTACGAAAAGAAGGTAGACTTTTGAATGAAGGGAAGTGAGGAGTTTAAGTTTTATGGGTCCACGATTAAGGCACTACCCCACCTTATCTCAGCCCTTCAAGCGAGGAAGCTATTTGCAAAGGTAGACTATTTGTGGTATTTGGTTAGTCTTCAAGGCAAGCATTCTAAAGATATATCCTTGGACAGTGTACCAGTGGTATGTGAGTGCCCCAATGTGCTCCCTGAAGATCAGTTAGGTGTTCCACCAGGTAGACAGGTGGAGTTTACCATCGACCTATTACCAAGAGAAGCTCCCACCTCTACAGCTCCTTATCAGATGGCGCCAAAAGAACTAAAGGAGTTAAAAGTTCAAATAGATGAACTTTTCGATAAGGGCTTTATCAAGCCTAGTGTGTCTCCCTGGGGAGCACCCACCTTGTTTGTAAAGAAGAATGACAGGAGTATGAAAATGTGTATTGATTATCTTGAACTGAATAAGTTGATGATTAAGAACAAGTACCCAATCTAGAGGATTAAAGATCTATTTGATTAGCTGAAAGGAGCAGCTATTTTCTCTAAGATCGACTTGAGCTCATGCTATCACCAACTGAAGTTCAAGCAAGCAGATATACCTAAAATGGCATTCAGAACCTGTTATAGGCATTACAAATTTAACTTGATGCCCTTTGGTCAAACAAATACCCCTACAGTACTTATGGAGTTAGTGAATCCACAAGTATTTGGAAAGGTTTGTTATCGTGTTCATCTATGACATCCTAATATACTCAAAGGGTTAGGAACAACACATCAAACATTTAAAGACCGTATTGGAAACTCTGCTAAGGGAAAGGTTATATGCCAAATTCAAGAAGTATGAATTTTGGCTAAGCTGCATAGGATTCTTTGGCCACATAATGACAGCTGGGGAGATTGAGGTGGACCCCGCTAAAGTTGAGGCTGTTACTACCTGGTCTCTACCTACCAATGCCGGTAAAGTGAGAATCATTTTAGGTTTAGCCGGGTATTATTGGTGGTTCATAGAGGGTTTCTCCAAGATAGCAGATCTAATGACATAGCTTACTCGAAAGAGTGAGAAGTTCATTTGGATAAATAAGTGTGAATAGAGCATCCAGAAGCTAAAGAAGAAATTGGTTTCGGTACTAGTGTTGATGACACCAAATACCTTCGGCACGGTTTGTAATCTATGGTGACACATCAAAATGGGGGATAGGGTGTTTTTAATGCTGAATGGTCAGGTTATTTGCCTAAGCATCTAGCCAGTTGAAACCTATAAAGAGAACTACTCACCCATGATCTCAAACTCTTTGCTGTACTGCATACTCTAAAGATCTACATCACTACTTGTACAGGAGTAAATTAAAGATTTATACCAACCATAAGAGCCTCATGTGCTTCTTCAAAGATTAAGACTGCAACATCCTATACCGTCTGAGTAAGGCTAACATAGTTGTCGATGCCCTAAGCTAGAAGAGCATGGGTCAGTTATCAGCACTCGGTAGAGCTCAAGACCAGTTAATTAAGGATTTGAGAATTTAAGGATCGAAGTATCACACCATAAAGGCAGGGATTAGAAGTTTAGTTTGACAATCCTACCAGATTTAAGAGATAGAATTATTGTAGCACGAAGGGATGATACATTTCTGGAAAAGATAAGAGCTAGGGTCAGAATAGAAAAGGGGAAGGGGTTTGAAATCTTTATAGACAGAGCTCTTACGTTCAATAGCCACCTATGCGTGCCCAGAAATAACAAGCTCCAGGATGAGATTTTGGTGAAGTCCGTTCCGCCCTATATGCAGCACATCTAGGAGGCACTAAGATGTACAGGTACTTGCGTGAAATCTCCAGGTGGAGTATCGCCAAGTTCATTACCAGATGCCTAGTATGCTAACAAGTAAAAGCTAAGCATCTGCGACTATTGGGGCTACTGAATCCTTTAGAGATTTCATATTAGAAATGAGAAACGATTGCTATGGATTTCATAATGCATCTTCTCAGATCAGCAAGTAAGCATGATGCCATTTAGGTTATTGTGGACCGACACACAAATTCTACCCATTTCAATGAATCTCAACTTGGACCAGCTCACTAAGATCTATGTCAAAGAGATTGTATGACTGCACAGAGTGCTAGTATCTATCATATCGGACAGAGATCCAAGGTTTATTTTGAGATTTTGGAAGTCATTACCGACTGCGATGGGCATTAAGCTGAATTTCTACACAGCCTACGACCCTCAGATGGATGGACAGTCCGAAAGGACTGTCTAGATATTGGAGGACAAGCCAAAGGCATGTGTTTTGGATATGGGGTAGTTGGGAAACTCATTTGCCTTCAGTCGAGCTTACAACAATAGTTCCCAGGCAACCATTGACATGGCCCCATATGAAGCTCTATATGGCCGGGGATGTCATTCATCAATTTATTGGGTCGAGGTGGCGAAAGAAAGATGTTGGGGCCTAAGTTGGTCAAGAAGACAATTTACGCTGATGTAAAGATCAGAGCAAGGATTAAGGTTGCACAAGAGAGACAGAAAAGCTATGCCGATCAGAAAAGGAAAAGCACGGATTTTCAGTTCAGGGAGAAATTTTTTCTCAATGTGGAACCAATGAAGGGTCTACTTCGTTTTGGTAAGAAATGAAAGCTAAGATTGAGGCACATCGGCCCATTTGAGATATTGGAAAGGGCTGGAAACATAGCATACCATTTGGCATTGCCTCCAGAACTTTCAGCAGTACATAACGTTGACCAAGTGTCCATTTTGAGGAAGAACGTTAGTGTGTCACTACCGCCTTAATCCGTTATTTCATTGTTAGTCATGGTAAAGATTTAAAATTTGTGTTGCTCATCTAATTTTGTTTTCAAGGAAAACAAGAGTTTATAATTAAATGGGTTTTACTTCCAAATTTTAGATTCGAGTCTAGTTAATTATGAAGTCCATTACCTAAGAAAATTTCTTTGATTCGGCCCAATTCGTAAAGTCTTGTAAAAAAAACTTTAAAACCAAAATTTAAAGTCAAGATTTTTAATTCATTTGAAGCCCAAAATTTAGTCTAAACCTTTTAAACTTTTAAAGCCCAATATAAAGCCCAATTTTGAAATTAAGCCACTCCAAACAAGTCTTGGACTTGGCCTAGCCACTCAAGACCCACTTTCAAAATGGTTAGATTTTCAGCAACTGATGTTGCCATTGGGGGCAACTGAAAAACTCCTTCACACCAGAAATTTCACAGCCAATACTCCCCCATGATCTCACCACCACTCCCTCAAATCTTCCCTATGATTCTCCTCATCAACGTCTTTGTTGGCATGTACATGTGTGGATAAGAATTTCACAGTAGAAATACTCATATACTCTCCGATCACTCTCACACATAGCAAGAAATTTAGTGAGAAATTTATACATTTCCAGAAATATCCTTCAATACACACTTACTCTACCGATTGCAGACTCAATTCTTGCACACTCAATTTTTACAATCTATACACCATACATACAACTCAAAAGCACAGGCACAATTTAGAGGAAACACCAGCTCACCCATACTCTTTGCACTTTCGTACATACAACACACACACACACACAATCACCCTACGAATTTATTTACAGAGACAATCCAGCTATAGCCACAGGTATACACACAGCTATTACGCATATATACACACAGGCAATAGACACCGCCGCCTTTCTTCGAATCAAAGTTTAACCTTTTTGAATCGAACCGAGTTCGACTGCCAGCCTTCCTGAATCAATTTGGAAACACCTATCAGCTTCTATCGACCAGTTTCGATCAGCCTTTGACTCCAACCACCACTGCCACTATCAAATTCCTATCAGCCGCCATCGACCCTCATTCAACAAAACCCACAAAATGTAGAAATAAAGGGAACCCCAAACAAGAAACCAGAAATCAAAGCCAGGGACCTAAGAACCCATTTTACTTACCTGAATCGAGTGCTCGACGGAACCATTGGCAGGAATTCTTCGAACCAACCTGAACCCAGTGCCAAACCAAACTCTTCAGTGCACCACTACCCATTACCCAGCTTTCCATCGAATGAAGCCTCGGTTGAACCCCTATCGATCGCGAACCCAAACCGCGACTCCTTTTCTCAACCGCATCGTGAATCTATTCGAACTTCAGTCGAATCAAAAGTCCTGAAACTCTCTTCTCCCATGAGCCCACACACTCCAGTTGTGAACCCTTGACAATCGAAGCCTCTGCCTTGTGTCAAATCCCCGTCGTCCTCTCTTCTGCCTCGCCCTGATCGAATGTGACTTGGCGGAAATCTGATTCAGGGATTTTGATTAACCCCATTTGCCCTCAAGCAAATGTTTTATTTCAGTCCCTTAAGTTCTGGAGATTCAAATTGGCTATTTGAGTTTCCAGTCTCATTGTTTCAGCCCTTATGCTTAGATCATCATTCAAGTTGTCTTACAACTTTCAATTAAGTCAATTTTAGTCCATAAACTTATTAGTTAGTTTGCTTCAGCCATCCAACTTTAGTTTTATCTATTTAACCCCATAGATTTTTGAAAAACTATATTTCAGTCATTAAATTTTAGTTTAGTTTATTTGAGTCCCTAGAGTTTTAGAAGTTTATGATTTAGCCTTAAACTTTCTATTAAGACATGTTTTAGGTCAAAACTTTCAAAGTTTGCCCGCTTCACCCTAAATTTCAAAGTTACTATTAAGTTCCATGCTTTTATTTAATTTTAACTATTTTTAAAATTTCTAACATACATTATTATTTATTTGATAGACGAGGCGTGTGACTTGACGCATACTGTTAGCTTAAACTCAAAAGAGAAAGCAAATTAAGGTAGATTCTATATTTAAAGTTATTTTCAAAGTTATATGTGCATATTTATGAAAAAGTATGATGCAATTACTTATTATGTGTTTATGTATGTGCTTATATGATTTATGGAAACATGAAAATTATGCGATTTATGGAAACATGGAAATTATGCGCATAATATAGCTCACCTTAATCTCGATTCTATATTTAAAGTTATTTTCAAAGTTATATGTGCATATTTATGAAAAAGTATGATGCAATTACTTATTATGTGTTTATGTATGTGCTTATATGATTTATGGAAACATGAAAATTATGCGATTTATGGAAACATGGAAATTATGCGCATAATATAGCACACCTTAATCGGGAGCCTATAGACTTAGCTGACTTTAATGGGGAGCCCACATACTTAGCTCGTCATTTTGATAGGCTTAAAGACATAGGCAACTAGCTTGTTAAAAAAAACAAGCCCACAAATATAATTTTCATATGCACATGTGTTTAAACGGCATAATATGTATTGCATGTTTAAAAGTTAGTACGTGGGAATCTACTAAATCTTTCTTTGAAACACTTACCCCTTTATTTCAAAACATTTCAGGTCCTGGAATTGGCAGTGGCTCGACCAGGGATGGCAATTGAAAGAAAAAAATAAATAAATGCTTAATTGTTAGTGTTTACTGTTATTTCAATAATTATTGACAAGTTATTATTCAGAAGTTTGAATATTCGGTTACTATTGACAATGGTTGTATTTGTGATTATTGAACATCTATTTTTATGAAATGTTATTTTGTTTGTTCAAAATAAAGGGAAAAAATTTTCTGCACTTATTTATTTAAATATCAAATTTCCACGTTTCTAAAAAAGAGATAGAATAGATTTAATAATGTCTCGAGTGCTTAGAAATTGGGGTGTTACAACTATGGCATTTAGTCATATTTGCATTATCTCCATAATATAAGATGCAACCATTAACTCAACCATGGATCTTCACAATACCTAAGCCAACACTAGAGAGCATTTGATTTGTTTTGTAAAATGTAGGCTCTAAAAGGTCCCTTTCTGGCAAAATTCCCTTTATTATGGCCATCATACGGTCATAACATGAAATAGGCATATTATATTCAGACTTTAAATTCAAGAGTTGTGCCATTGTTAAAAGTTTATTCTAGTTGTTACAACTTGGCCAACCCGTTTGTCTGCGTCTTGTGTTAGTCTAAAAAAGCCTTGCAGCTTGTTCTTGTGGCCTTTGTTCATTAATTGCATAATTATTTTCATGGATGATATCATTGTACATTTTTGGGCCCATTGCATCTATTACTGCTGGTTCATGGTTATTAACATATGTAACTGGTTGAGTAGATGACCTACTCGAAGCTTTCTTGTTTACAACAAATAGTTCTCCATGTGCATACCATTGTGTAAAACCTTTTGTAAATATATTACTCTAGAGATCATATCTCTCATCATCCTCTTTCAAATATGGAATGTTGTCACATTTAGAGCATGAAGTCTTAATTTGACCTCCAATTGTGGCATGTGAAATAGTAAAACTAATGAACTCTTCAACACTAGTAATAAATACATCATTAATACTCACTCCGTCGTCTGTGACATCCAACTAGGTCTAGTGCCACGTTCATTGATAAAAATTTCCAAGCTAGAAGAAGAAGTAGGCACATTTTTAGAAAAACAACAATGTTTGATAAAATAGTAGCACTTGAAAGGGTGGTGAATAGAATGAAATTGAATATTGTTTTCCAATATATTAGACCAAAAAAGTTTATAATAATCTATGAGAGTTGTATGATAATTGTCACTATTTAATAATGGTGGCATTTGGCTATTGATATAACCAGCTGGTTGTGTTATGTTAGATTATACACTTGGGATTTGATCAAGTATTTATTGTTGGTTATTTGTATTTTAGTTACCCTAAATAACACTCAGGACTGTTATGTTCCTGATTTCTTTCTTTTTTTTTTTTTCTCTTGAAGGGATGCTTCTGATTCATTTGATATTCCTATTTGCTTGTTGATTGGCTGGATTGCTAGTCTATATAATGAATGTATCTTGGACTTGTATAGACGTAGAATAAGTGACAGAAGCCCTCCTTTCCTCTTACTCTACTTCTTTTCCCTTGATTACTTGTACACTAGCATTCACTTATCACTTGTCCAAGAATAAGTCTAATCACAAGTCATCCATGTCATTAAACGTTTTTCTCTTTATTTTGCCTCTTCTAATTGAAAGGTTACCTTTCAACTATAAGGTGTGGTAGTAAAGAATATTTCAATGAGACATTTAAACAAATAACTACATGGCAAAAAAAAAAAATAATAATAATAATAAATACAAGAATCTTATTACATGAATTTCTAACAAGAAAGGGACAACCAATGATGCAAAATTTGCCATAAACAAAAAATTGAAAAAACTTTCTCTTGTGAATTTAATGATCTTTAGTTTGACCTTTTTTTTTTTTTTTTTTTTGCGAGGACCTGGTGG
>CAVNYN010231833.1:22873-35936 GCA_963692815.1 Nyctanthes arbor-tristis
CCTAGTGGGTAAAATGGTAGAAGAACCAATTTACCATGACATCTTCCCCGCCTTTTTTTTTTTTTTGGGAAGAATCAGTCTTGCCTTTTTTTTTTTTTTAGCTTTCTTTCCTTCTTTTTCCACTTTCTTTCATTTTCTATTTCTTTTTTCCCCATTTCTGGGGTTACTGTGTGGTTTTGGATTAGGCTGTATTTATTAATGGATCGCCTAAAATTTCTCGATTTTAGTAAACTATACAAACCATATGGGAAAAACGAAAAAACGCCACACAACTACGATGTTCAAATTTCTACATCTCATGTACCATAAAGCGACCACATCCATAAGATTAATCATAGATTGAACATACTCAAGTTTAGTGTAGGGCTTAAAACTAGGAAGAGTGAGAAAAAACACTACTAAAGAGTCATATGCTTTGAATTTCAGAATATAAACATGGTTCCATTATGATTAGTTACTAGACAAAATATAATGGAAAAATAATATAGCCAACATAAGTTCACAGTGATAGGTTCATTAGTGCAACTCTAAATTATCTTATACGGAAGCATTCCACAAATACTTCAGTTTCAATGAAGCATTTGTCTTAAAACAGATAACCTCAGTTTTTACCATGTAATTCACTAAGTGGCAAAAATTATGTGAAATACCAAAAATTCGTAAGAATAGTTTAGAAATCAAAATAGTGAATTTGACATCTTAAAAACTTATATTGTCATGAAGAATGACAGAAAATTTGAGCTCTAATAATTTTACCACGTAATTAACTAAGTGGGAAAAATTATGTGAAGCCCCAAAAACTTGAAAGACTACTTCAGAAGTAAAAATAGTGAATTTTACATCTCCTAAACCTATAATAATGAAGAATGGCCAAAGAATGGCAGAAATTAATTTGAGCTCTAACAGTTTTACATCTTTAAAATTTGATGTTTTATTAAAATTATCAGTCCCATCTAATTAATATAGGTTCTAGTGATTGTTCCAATATTATGACTAGTAAGTAAAAACCAAGGTTTGGATTGGATTGGTTTGGTTATGGTTTCAAGAAAACCAAATTAAATGAAAAACTGAGTGTTTTTTTGAAAAAAAATAACTATTTGGTTAGCATGTAATATTAAAAAAATTCTAGGGTGGCATGAAAAGAGGACATTATTAGGTGACATTCTTATGTGACACACTCATATTGGATGATAAAAAGGTAGCCATGTAATCATCACCCAATGAATGTGTGCCACATAAGAATGTCCCCTAATAATGTCCTCTTTTCATGTCCCCCTAGAATTGCTCAATATTAAAACCAAACCAAAATCAAACCATTTGATTTTGGTGTCGTTGGTTTGGTTGTGGTTATATAACAATATTGATATGCATCACTAACTTTAGTGATCAGATTTAAATGATAAAAGTATTGGGTGTATGGACGTGCTGAAGACTCAAGAGGAATATATTCCCCATATTAGAATAACTCAACAAACTAGTCATTTGTGTTTGTTTTCTTCAATTTCTTGTTTACAATCAAGTAATTTGTATACTAGGGCTATACTGTGCGCACAATTCAGTAGCTCACCCCTCAAAATTTTTGAACAAGTGATACTTCCAAATTTGCACAATTAACTTAAATCAAGATTGATTAATAATGAATTGAACTTGGGAAATATAACCACAGTAGCAGCAATTTTGTAACATCTTCCTCAAGTTGCAATTGTGATTCTCCAAATACTATCACATCTAAAGATTGTTAAATAAGAACTAAAACCTTTTTATCCTTTTTATGTTATCTGTAACTAAACTCAATAATTTCAGATAACTAAAGAATGCCAAATAAAGCCTTCACTAGAAAATTTTAGAATAGTTTGCAAGATAAAAACAGAACATATTTAGCAAAGATGAAAAGAAATAGAAACTAAAGCAGGAAAGAAATAGAGCTTTTACTCCAGCGAATTAAGGGAATAAGCTAACTTTTTAGTACTACAGCAACAACACCGATAAACTATAAAGATAGCGAAAAGACATCCACAAGAATTATTCAACTGAAACCAAATCAAATATGAAAGCAAATATATACTTCTAATAATTTTAATATACAGTGCTTCTTAGTGAAAAACCAAAGCACAGTTTACCCAAATAGGCCCCAAGTCTTGTGGCAAGAATTGGACAAAGGAAGAATTAACGATAGAATTCAAAAAAGTTAAATGTACTTTGAAGATTGCTTGGTGGGGCTACACACCAGAACAAAAGCTAAAGAAAGGGGATAAGCCTTAGATCTTGGAGCAAACCATGGACATGTGTTGGAATCATCACCTGAGAGAAAGGGTGGGAGATTGACATTAATAGGATAACCTCAATTTTTACCATGTAATTCACTAAGTGGGAAAAATTATGTGAATCCCCAAAAATTTGAAAAAATAGTTTAATAATCAAAATAGTGAATCTTGCATCTTAAAAACTTATATCGCCCTGAAGAATGGTAGAAAATTTGAACCCTAATGATTTTACCATGTAGTTACCTAAGTGGGAAAAATTATATGAAGCCCCAAAAAACTTAAAAGACTACTTCAGAAGTCAAAATAGTGAAGTTTACATCTCCAAAACCTATATTAACAAATAATGGCCAAAGAATGGTAGAAATTAATTTGAGTTCTAACAATTTTACGTCTTTAAAATTTGACGTTTTAATAAAATTATCAATCCCAACTATTTAATATAGGTTCCAGTAACTGTTCCAATATTATGATTAGTAGCTAAAAGCCAAAGGTTGTTGTGGTTTGGTTACAGTTTCAAGAAAACCAAATTGAACAAAAACTGAGTGTTTTTTTCAAAAAATAACCATCTGGTTAGCATGTGATATTAAAACCAAACCAAAACCAAGCAATTTGATTTTGGTGTGGATGGTTTGGTGATGATTATATTACAATATTGTTATGCATCCCTAATTTTAGTGATCAGATTTACATGATAAAAGTATTGGGTATGCCAGGGTGCTGAAGACTCTAGAGGAATATATTCCCCATATTATAATAATTGAACAAATTAGTCATTTGTGTTCGTTTACTTCCATTTCTTGTTTCCAATCTCGTAATTTGCATTCTAGGGACATACTGTGCACACAATTCAGCACCTCACTCATATCTTCTGAACTAATGATCCTTCCAAATTCTCACGATTAACTCAAATCAAGATTGATTAACAATGGATTGAACTTGGGAAATACAACCACATTTGCTGCAATTTTGCATCATCTTCCTCAAGTTGCAATAGAGATTCTTTCAGGTACTACCTCATCTATGGATTGTGAAATAAGAACTAATATCTTTTTATAATTTCAGATAATTCTAGGAAGCCCAATAAGGCCTTCGGTATAAAATTTTGGAATAGGTTGCAACAAAAAAAAAAAAAAAAACAGAACATGTTTAGCAACCAAAGCAGGAAAGAGACAGAGCTTTTACTCCTAGTGAATTGAGGGAATAAGCTAACTTTTTAGTACTATAGCAACAACACCGATAAACTTTGAAGATAGCTAAAAGATATCCATAAGATTCATTCAACCGAACCCGAATCAAATATGAAAGCATATATAGATTGCTAACAATTTTAATATACAGTGCTTCTTAGTGAAAAACTAAAGCACAGATTACCCAAATAGGCCCCAATCTTGCGGCAGGAATTGGACAAAGGAAGAATTAACGATAGAATTCAAAAAGTTTAATGGACTTTGGAGATTGCTTGGCAGGGCTACACCACAAAAAAGAAGCCAGGGTGACAAAGAAAGGGGATAAGCCTTAGATCAAGTAGCAAACCATGGACAAGTGTTGGAAAAGTCATCGGAGAGGAAGGGTGGGAGATTGTCGTTAATAAGGTAACCTCAATTTTTACCATGTAATTCACTAAATGTGAAAATAATGTGAAACCCCAAAAATTTGAAAGGATAGTTTGGAAATCAGAATAGTGAGTCTAACATCTTAAAAACTTATATTGCCATGAAGAATGGTAGAAAATTTGTACCCTAATAATTTTACCATGTAATCAACTAAGTGGGAAAATTATATGAAGCCCCAAAAAACTTAAAAGACTACTTCAGAAGTTGAAATAGTGAAGTTTACATCTCCAAAACCTATATTACCAAAGAATGGGTAAAGAATGGCAGAAATAAATTTGAGCTCTAACAATTTTACATCTTTAAAATTTGACGTGTTAATAAAATTATCAGTCCCTGCTATTTAATATGGGTTCCAGTGACTGGTCCAATATTATGATTAGTAGTTAAAAACAAGGGGTTGGTTTGGTTCGCTTACAGTTTCAAGAAAACCAAACAGAACAAAAAAAATGAGTGTTTTTTTCGTAAAATTACCATCTGGTTAGCATGTGATATTAAAACCGAACCAAAACCAAACTATTTGATTTTGGTGTGGATGGTTTGGTGATGGTCATATAGCAATATTGTTATGCATCCCTATTTTTAGTGATCAGATTTACCTGATAAAGGTATTGGGTATGCCGAAATGCTGAAGACTCAAGAGAAATATATTCCCCATATTACAATAGTTGAAACTAGTCATTTATGTTCATTTACTCTCATTTCTTGCTCTAATCTCGTAATTTGTATTCTAGGGATATATTGTGCACACAATTCAGCACCTCACTCCTCATAACTTCTGAACTAGTGACCCTTCCAAATTTCCACGATTAATTCAAATCAAGATTGATTAACAATGGATTGAACTTGGGAAATATAACCACATTTGCTGCAAGTTTGCAGCATCTTCCTCAAGTTGCAATAGAGATTCTTTCAGGTACTACCTTATCGAAGGATTGTGAAATAAGAACTAAAACCTTTTAATCCTTTTTATGTTATGTAAAACTCAGCTCAATAATTTCAGATAACTCTAGAAAGTCCAATAAGGCCTTCACTAGAAAATTTTGGAATAGTTTGCAACATAAAAACATAAAATATTTAGCAACAATGAAAAGAAATAGAAACTAAAGCCGGAAAGAAACAGAGCTTTTACTCCCAGTGACTTGAGGGAATAAGCTAACATTTTAGTACTACAGCAATAGCACTGATAAAATATAAAGATAGTGAAAAGATATCCACAAGATTTATTCAACGGAAACCGGAATCAAATATGAAAGCATATATAGATTGCTAAATATTTTAATATACAGGGCTTCTTAGTAAAAAACCAAAGCACGGATTACCCAAATAGGCCCCAAGTCTTGCGGCAAGAATTGGATAAAGGAAGAATTAATAATAGAATTCAAAAATTTAAATGTACTTTGGAGGTTGTTTGGTGGGGTTACACACCAGAACAGAAGCTAGGGTGACAAAGAAAGGGGATAAGCCTTAGATCTTGGAGCAAACCACGGACAGGTGTTGGAATCGTCACCAGAGAGGAAGCGTGGGAGATTGTCGTTAATATGATAACCTCAATTTTTACCATGCAATTCACTAAATGGGAAAAATTATGTGAAACCCCAAAAATTTGAAAAAATTGTTTAGAAATCAAAATAGTGAATCTTACATTTTAAAAACTTATATTTCCATGAAGAATGGTAGAAAATTTGAACCCTAATAATTTTACCATGTAATCAACTAAGTGGGAAAAATTATATGAAGCCCCAAAAAACATAAAAGACTACTTCAGAAGTCAAAATAGTGAAATTTACATTCCAAAACCTATACTAACGAAGAATGGCCAAAGAATGGCAAAAATTAATTTGAGCTCGAACAATTTTACATCTTTAAAATTTGACATTTTAATAAAATTATCAGTCCCTGCTATTTAATATAGGTTTCAGTGATTGTTCCAATATTATGATTAGTAGTTAAAAGCCAAGGGAAGGTTTGGTTCGGTTACAGTTTCAAGAAAACCAAACTGAGCAAAAACTGAGTGTTTTTTTTTAAAAAATAACCATCCAGTTAGCATGTGTTATTAAAACCAAACCAAAACCAAACTATTTGATTTTGGTGTGGTTTTGGTGTCGATGGTTTGGTGATGGTTATATAGCAATATTGTTATGCATCCCTAATTTTACTGATTAGATTTGCATGATAAAAGTGTTGGGTATGCCAGGACGCTGAAGGCTCAAGAGGAATATATTCCCCATGTTACAATAATTGAACAAACTAGTCATTTGTGTTCGTTTACTTCCATTTCTTGTTTCCAATCTCAGAATTTGTATTCTATAGATATACTGTGCACACAATTCAGCACCTCATTCCTCATATCTTCTGAACTAGTGATCCTTCCAAATTTTCACGATTAACTGAAATCAAGATTGATTAACAATGGATTGGACTTGGGAAATATAACCACATTTGCTGCAATTTTGCAGCATCTTCCTCAAGTTGCAATAGAGATTCTTTCAGGTACTAACTCATCTAAGGATTGTGAAATAAAACTAAAACCTTTTAATCCTTTTTATATTATGTGTAACTTAACTCAATAATTTCAGATAACTCTAGAAAGCCCAATAAGGCCTTTGCTCGAAAATTTTGGAATAGTTTGCAGCATAAAAAAAGAACATAATTTAGCAACGATGAAAAGAAATAGAAACTAAAGTAGGAAAGAAACAGAACCTTTACTCCCAGTGAATTGAGGGAATGAGCTAACTTTTTAGTACTGCAGAACAGCACTGATAAACTATAAAGATAGTGAAAAGATATCCACAAGATTTATTCAACCGAAACTTAATCAAATATAAAAGCATATATAGATTGCTAATAATTTTAATATACATTGCTTTTAGGGAAAAACCAAAGCACAGATTACCCAAATAGGCCCCAAGTCTTGCGGCAAGAATTGGAAAAAGGAAGAATTAATGAGAGAATTCAAAAAGTTAAATGCACTTTCGAGATTGGTTGGTGGGCCTACACACCAGAACAGAAGCTAGGGTGACAAAGAAAGGGGATAAGCCTTAGATCTTGTAGCAAACCACAGACAAGTGTTGGAATCGTCAACGGAGAGGAAGGGTGGGAGATTGTCGTTAATAAGATAACCTCAATTTTTACCATGCAATTCACTAAGTGGGAAAAATTATGTGAAACCCTAAAAATTTGAAAGAATAGTTTAGAAATCAAAATAGTGAATCTTACATCTTAAAAACTTATATTGCCATGAAGAATGGCAGAAAATTTGAACCCTAATAATTTTACCATGTAATCAACTAAGTGGGAAAAATTATATGAAGCCCCAAAACACTTAAAAGACTACTTCAAAAGTCAAAATAGTGAAATTTACATCTCCAAAACCTATATTAACGAAAGAATGGTAGAAATTAATTTGAGCTCCAACAATTTTACATCTTTAAAATTTGACGTTTTAATAAAATTATCAGTCCCTGCTATTTAATAGAGGCTCCAGTGACTCCTCCAATATTATGATTAGTAGTTAAAAGTCAAGGGTTGGTTTGGTTCACTTACAGTTTCAAGAAAACCAAACTGAACAAAAAATTGAGTGTTTTTTTTGTCAAAAAAAAAACCATCCGGTTAGCATGTAATATTAAAACCAAACCAAAACCAAACTATTTGATTTTAGTGTCAATGGTTTGGTGATGGTTATATAACAATATTGTTATGCATCCCTAATTTTACTGATCAGATTTACATGATAAAAGTATTGGGCATGCCGGGGTGCTGAAGACTCAAGAGGAATATATTCTCCATATTACAATAATTGAGCAAACTAGTCATTTGTGTTCGTTTACTTCCATTTCTTGTTTCCAATCTCTTTATTTGTATTCTAGGGATATACTGTGCACACAATTCAGCCCCTCACTACTCATATCTTCTGAACGAGTGATTCTTCCAAATTTTCACGATTAACTCAAATCAAGTTGATTAACAACGGATTGAACTTGGGAAATATAACCACATTTACTGCAATTTTGCAGCATCTTCCTCAAGTTGCAATAGAGATGCTTTCAGGTACTACCTTATCTAAGGATTGTGAAATAAGAACTAAAACCTTTTTATCCTTTTTATATTATGTATAACTCAACTCAATAATTTCAGATAACTCTAGAAAGCCCAATAAGTGCCCTTGCCATGCTCATTTCAAATTCTGTTGTTATTGTCTTGACAAATTCCTTTGTCTTAGCTTCTGAAGTTAATCCAAATACAATATCATCCATATATATTTGAGCAATAATGAATCCCTTCTTCAATTGCTTTGTAACACCCCAAGTTTTAATCACGTAAGACGCTACTAAACTTCTTTTCAATCTCTTTTAAAAGTGTAGAAACTTAAACATTCATATAAATAATTGCGGAAATTGTTTTTTTCTTTAGTTGAAATAGACAACATAATATTTCATAAACAAATAAAACCATGGTAAAATAAATATTCAACTTTGAAATATCAACATTGTCAATAATTATTTAAACAAAAGGGAACATCAACTAATAAACATTTTCCTCTTCTTTTTCAATTGCCATCCCTAGTCAAGTCGCTGCCAGTTCCGGGACCTGAAATATTTTGAAATAAAGGGTAAGTGTTTAGATTCCTGTGTTCTATCTTTGAAACATGGAATACATATTAAGCAATTAATACATGTACATATGCAAATTATGTCTGTGAACTTGTCTTAATACAAGTCAATTGTCTATGTTGTGCGCCCGTCAAAATGATGAGCTAAGTCTGTGAGCTTCTGATTAAGGTGAGCTAATTATGTGCGTACTTTCCATGTTTCCATAAATCACATAAGCACATGCATAAATACATAATATGTAATTGCATCATACTTTTCATAAAATATGCGCATATAACTTTGAAAATAACTTTAGAAAAAGAAATCTACCTCGTTATGCTATCCTTTTCCGAGTTTGAGCTATAACTATAAGGGCAGTAGTGCGTCAAATCTCGCTCTTGTCTAAACAAAATATTAACGTTAGAATTTTGAAAATATTTGAAAGTACAAAATTAAATAGTATAACTCTGAGGTTTTGGGTAAAAATAACTAAACTTTAAAAGTTTTAGATTAAAATGTAACTTAGTAAAACATTTCGGTAAAAAATATAATTTTTCAAAACCTTCAGGACTAAAATATAGTTTATTTTGAAACATGAAGGACTAATATAGACTACATTGAAATTTTGGTGACTGAAATGAACGAACTAATAAATTTTGAGACTGAGATCGACTGAGGTAAAATTGAAGGGCTGATATGCTCTAAGAATGAAGATACTGAACCCTGTTTGAGAAATACTAAAACCATAAGGGCTGAAACAACGCAGAACCAAACTCAAAGACTAACTAAAGGCTTGGAAATTCATAGAGGACTAAAATGATCAGGGTTAAAACTTGGAGATCTGAGGTTCAAATCAGATTTCATAAGAAAATCCCTAATCCCAAAACTCAATTCATCCCCAAATTGAAATGAAACAGAAGAATCAAAGGGAAAGAGAGTCTGGGAGTGTGATAGCGAATCGATTCGTAAGACGGGGTGGTGATTCGAAGCTTTGGGGCTTTAGGTTCGAACGACATGGGTCCTCAGATGGCAGTACGGTTCGAGAGTGGCAGCAACGATCGTGATTTGGGTTTGATCAGTTTGGTCAAGAGCGCGAGTGTTGGGTTTGAGGAATGAAGAGGGGTTTACGAGTTGATGGTGAGTAATCACAGAGGGTGCGGGGTTCACGAGAGGAGCATTGGTCGCGATTGAAAGGATTTATGCCCCGTCGACAAAGAGAGGTCGCAAGTCAGGGAGTACTTCTCGGGATGACAGGGTTCAAGCCAGGTTTGAAGCTTGGATTTCACTAGACAGAGACCGCAGGATTTGAGTTTCAAGAGGCCGAGAGAGGCGCGCGATTTAGGGTTTCAGCATTCCGGCCAACTACCATTGTTGCGGGCAATGTTCGACTAAGGTGAGTTGGAGCTTGGCTTTTTCATTTCTAGGTTCATGTTTGAGGAAGATTGGGTGGTGGTGGAGAGAATTGGTGGTCGGTTGGGAGAGCAAGCAGTACTGCGACTGTGTGTATATTCTTGTGCGTAAAAAGAGGGTGATTTCAGTGTATAAATATGTAGGTATATACCTTCTGCAGGAGTAGGACCGTGGGTGTACCTCTGAAACATTTTTTTTAAATTTAAGAGAACTCATGTGTGATTGTGTGAAGCTTGGGAACTGAGGGTGTAAAAGAATTTACAAAATGTTCTGGACTTTTTCTGTAAGTGTGTGTTGGATGAATTGAAATGCAGTGTTTGTAAATTGTAAGTTGTGCTTGATATTTGCTGTTGTGTGTGTATTTCTTCTGGGAAATTCTTATCCATATATATACATTCCAACAGAGACGTTGATGAGGAGAATAGCAGTGGCGGGATCATAGGGGAATAGCGGCTGAAAAAGTTTATGTGTGAAAGAGGTTTTCCGTTGAATAAATATAAGGCCTTAAATGAATGAATAAGGCTTTGATTTAACATTTGGGCTTTATATAAATTAAGTTGAGCTCAAATATAAAGAAAATACAAATTTGGGCTTTGGAGCTTGGGCTTGGAATTTAAAAGAGGCATAATTTGGGCTAAAACACAAACTACACAAAATGACTTTAAATATTACGCTGAGGTTGGACTTGTGAAATTGGGCCATTAACTAACCCAGGAACGAGTTTGGTTGTCGTACGCGAATGTATATCTCCTCCCTTGTTGATGGTTTTTCAGTGCTAGCAGTGAAGCAGTTCGTAGAACTGGGTTGATGTTGGACATGTGCTGTTTGAATGGTAATATGTTCTTCTAATGAAGTTTCAGACCCTGATCCAAATATATCCTTCTTGTCTTCACTCTAGGTAACTTTCATTGCCTTTTTGTCTTTCTTTTTCTGAGTATTTGCACATTCTGCTACAATATACCCATAGCCTTTACATTCATTGCATCTTATTCTGCTAGCAATTTGTGTTTTAGGAATGAAGTTGCTCCTGGATTTTCTATAGCTAGATTTCCTCTGTTGATTTTGTTGTTCTTCACCATATTGCTTCTAATTTTTCATCTGATAAGATCTTTGAGGCTGATACTGATATTAGAGTCTCCTATTTTTTTGCTGCTTATTCTTCTAGAGCTTCTTAAACTATTTGGTAAAGAGTGTTTTGTTCTCTTCATCATCAGTATCCTCTTCAATTTTATATTCCTCCACCTTGCTCTTGATTGCAATTCCAAACTTCTTCTTCTTTTTCATTTTAAATATGTTCAGCTCGTATGTTAACAAGGATCCAACAAGCTCTTCAATCTTTATCTTGTCCACATCCTTGCTTTCTTCAATGGCAGTGACCTTCATATGGAATCTATCTGGCAGAGATTAGAGAATCTTTTTCATTATCTTCCGTTCAGAATACGTCTTGCCCCAGAGCCTGTGTTTGATTGGTGATTTCACACAACCTAATATAGTAATCACTGAATTCTTCATTGTCCTTCATTGTGATTTGCTCAAACTCAAGAGTAAGCATCTAGAGCCTTGAGGACTTGACTACAATTGTTTCTCAATTAGTAACTTGAAGAGTATCCCAAGATTCCTTAGCAGTCCTGCAATTAGTAACAAGTTTTAACTGATTTTGATCTATAAAGGAATAAATCGCATTTAAAGCTTTGGAGTTTCAACCACATGCAGTATTTTCTTCAGCCATGAATTGAGCATCAAATTTGAGAGAGACATTACCATCTGCAGTAGTGACAGTGGGTGCTCTGTGACCAGTAATAATATCAGTCTAAGCCCAATTATCTATACACTGAATATAAATTTGCATGCAAACTTTCCAATATGCATAGTTAGACTCACCTCAGATAGGTGGTTTAATAGAAGATGTATCCATGTCTTGATGAACCTGACCTTAATAATAACCTAAGTAAACCCGCTCTAATACCAACTGTGAATATGTGGTTCCCTAGACTTTAATCAGGATGTAACTTGCCTGGCTACTTAAATAGTTAATCTGCTGTAAAGCGTAATGTAACCTAAACATAGCTCGAGTATGAATGCGAAAAATATATAAGACTAGATATGTTGACGTGGAAACCCAAAAAAGGAAAAACCTTAGGCACCCTTACCACGGGACAAACCAATCCACTATCACAAGTAAGAGTTTTGTATAGTTCCAGATAATTAGTGATATCGCAATGTATCCTAAACATTCAAAATGTAAACTTATAAAAGAAACTCTCTCTTTATGCCTTTTGACATGTGACAACTTGCGTTGCTCATATCTCTTGCTCTTACACTCACACAGGAACGTACATCAAGCTTTCTAGAGATCACCTGAACTCATCTTTGGAAACAAGACCCCCTAAACCTCTTCAACCTTGTGTGGATAGTCCCTCGCACTTATATTGATCTCCTATCAATGCAATTTGAAGGGTTTGCCAAACAAACACATTTTAGAACATGAAAGCTCAATTGCAAGAATAAATCTTGTGGATATGGCAGTGTGTTTGTTTATCTTGTTTGCGTTGAGTAAAAAGAATGTGTCTTGAAAGAATGGCTTGATTTGATGTTTTCAATGTACAACCTATAAGAGAATATAGATAGAACGATCTTTGAATTCTTAGGTAAGACAAGAATAAAAGAGGCCAAATTCATATAGAAATAAAACATAAGTAAAGTTAGAATTGCATAATACCATAAACATAAAACTTTCCTAAGTTAAATTAAACTTGTCATGCAAGAAGTTAAAACCTAGTTGAATAGAGTAGTAACAATATAACACATACTAGGAAACTAGAAGTTGCATTAATTAAAATTTCTTGAACCTCAAGACAATGTACGCATGCCCCAACATTATCTTTCTGATAAAGTCAAATTACTTGCATGCTAAAGAAAATATAGCACGTTAACCATGTCATGCAAACTATGTAACAAAAATTTTGGCACGTTGTAAAAATTAGGAATGCCAATATTACACAAGATTTTGTATGAACAAGACATTGAACCAATGTAAAGCACATTCTACGCTACTTGAAAGGTACCGTTGATATGTGATTATATTATTTGCAAAGATCTGGATATTCTTCAATGGGATATGCATATGCAGGCTATCTTTTTAATCTACATAAAGTTAAGTCACTAACAGGTTATGTATTTACATAAA
>CAVNYN010231847.1:0-45138 GCA_963692815.1 Nyctanthes arbor-tristis
TCAATTTTCACATCACATCTCAATGATTCGAAATCTCCAACTTCTACGAAAAAAATAAAAATGTCAAAGATAAAACATTACAATTACAAATATGACAAAAAGTAGAGAAACTAGGCTAGGCCTACTTAAATTACTATTCATAATAATTTAAGTACTACTTACAAACCAATTCCACTCATTCAATCATCAACATCAAGTTCAATCGGTGCATTGTTTCCATTTTTGTCTATCCATAGAGCCGAAAATTCTACGAACAAAACATGCCCATTTAGTCATCTATATTATGTAAACAACAATATTAACTTATAACTGCATATAAATTCAGTCATAAATAAAAATCAGCACACATTTTTCAGTTTCCATGCCCATTTAGCACTAGAGACACTTTCTAAGCAACATTTAGCAAAAAACTGCAAATTACAAGATTTTTACAACCAAAGAGGCATTAAAGGCTTAGGAGTTGGAAATGATATAATTTGCTTGGCTAGAGAAGCAATATACAGTGATCAATATGCAAAAAACAACTAGATAATCGTTTCAAGCAAATGCAATTTTTAATTGCCTCATTCTCTTCACAATCCGTGCATCAATTTCAATGACAAAATCAAATTATATGTCTAACAAAGAAAATTCAAGAATTTAAAGCATCAACTCCCAACCAACACAAGCAAATTAAAAGCCAAAAAAAAAAAAAATTAAGCAGCTCATGCAGGTGGGGGTACCTCGGCGAAGAGCGTTGGATGGGTTTCTTTACCTTATTAAAGGCTTTCCATTCATTTAATTACTTCTGTACTTGCTTTGGATCAATAGGACCAACCTATTATGCAAATACATACCTCCCTTCCTTCCATTTGATTATTAAAACTTAAAAGAAAAAAAAATAAAAAAAATTAAAAAACAGGTCAAACCGGTCCTTGACCGGTTTTCCGGGTTTTCAAAATAAAACCCGGGACCGGACCGAACCCGGTCGGTTTAGAGACAAAATAACCGAACCCGGTTAATTTTGCTCAAAACCCGGACCGAGACCGGCCCGTTCGGTCCGGTTTCGGGTCGGTTCAATCGGTTTCCGTTTTTTTGCACACCCCTAACATGAAATTACATGATTGCCCTTATTTTGTTTTCTTTTATAAATTGTGATGTAGATGTTATGGGCTCGCAACAGTTGAGCCCAATTGCTAAGAAAGTTTTCAATTTTGATGGTTTTTTATGTTTACAAATTTCTCCAACTGTAGGTTGTGTTCAATTTTGATAGTTGTTTATTTATTTATTTTTAAAATTTTGTGTAAGTTAAGCTAATAGATTTATAATATTATTAATAAAAAAATATTTCATTAACTCGTGTTAAAAGTTAAAAAAAATGTTTCCTTAATTTGTACAATTTTTTAAATTATGATCACAGTGATACAAAAGATGTAAAATGTAGGCTTTATTCTTCTTATTATTATAATCACAGAGTTGGAATTTAATATGATAAAAGAGCAACAGAGAAATTTTATAAAACCTTAAAAATGTGACCGCACTGGCACAAAAACTTGGCTCGACTACTGGATTGAACGATATACTCTTATTAAAATTTGTGAAACGTCATTAGGAATCAATAATCTTAATGAACAAATTTTATATCTATGTTGGCCAAACATTTATTTAAATGCTAAGTTATACCCAAACAATGAGTTTAGAGAGCAGGGTTAAGATCATAATTCGTAATTGGGCCTCTAATATGGTATTCTTAAGCAAATATTGTGTATATATTGGTAATACTTATTGAATGCTTGATATTTATATATTTTTGTGCTTTTCTTTCATATAGATGTTACAGCGTAACATATTTCGTCTCACTTTACGAGCTTGGAGACTATCCCTAGATGGAACTCAATATTTATACATCAAGGAGTTTGATACATAAGGCTTTTATGCGAATTATCCCGGATTGTACCACTTTCTTAGATCTACCCTGCATATTGAGTACTATGATGCCGAAACTTTCGAATACTTATCCACCGACCATATCGCGGATTTGGACTAGGAAAAAGAGTTGAAAAGCCGTGAAAAGTGATAAAGTAGCTTTTAGTTTGAATCCTAATATAATAGTTAGTAATAAGAGAGTGTTATGACTCATGTAATAAATAGTTATATTTTAATGTTGTAAGTTGTATCAATAAGGAGAGCGAATCTATTTTCCATGTTGTATTTCGCCTTTTCCAAAGTTGTAATTCGGATAGTAATATTATGAATGAAAGTTAGTATCTTCCGATTATTCATAAATAGTATTATTAGAGATTTTTGTAAGGCATGAATTAGTATTCAGGTAAAGAAGAAGACTTGAACACTGCCAAGTGCATACACCCTAGCCGAAAGTGTATCCACTCAGTGATGGAAAAATACACTCCAATAAAGTGCATGCACCCACAACTCTGGTGCATACACCTGCATCTCTAAAGAAAAATTCGAACACATATATACAGAGACATGGTTCACTATTAGTTAAGTTTTTTGCATATACAAATGTCAAATAGATGATATTTAACCACTTTCAAGCTACTGTTTTCATTTTTAACAATTTACCATTAGACAAAAATGATTCTAATTCCCTTATAATTTCCACTATAAGAGTGGGTATGATGAAGTTTGGTATCGGAGCTCTTGTACTGTTCATGTAGACATATGATTAAGGATTGTCTGGAGGAAAAGAAAAAGAAACCAACTAACCAATCTGAAAAACTATACGCCATGGTTCAACCAGAAGCCGCAGATGACGGTGACGTGATCTCAGGTACTACCTACCTCCATTCTAAACCTGTGTATACATTATTTGATTCTGGAGCTACTCATTCATCTGTATCACTAGGCTTTATCAAGGACTTAGACGTTAAAATGACTCACATACCTTTCACCTTAGATATTATGATACCATCCGGTCCTATGCAATATGTTAAATTTTATCTACCACAAGTAATAATCCAAGTTAAAAACGTTGAATGTTTAGTAGATCTTATAGTATTTGATATCAAGGATTTTGATATCATTTTAGGAATGCATTAGCTTGCCAATTATAGAATTTTAATTGACTGCAAATTAAGAACGCTTAAATTTCCTTAAAAAGAACCAATTTCTTTTCCTGGAACTAGGTTGGAATGACAAGCAGCTCTAAGCCTATGAAACTACTAGAATGATTATTTCAGCTTTAAATGCTAAGAAAATTATAGACCAAGGATGTTCAAGCTATTGGGTTAGTTTACATAGTATTGACGTGAAAAGTTCGGTCATTGTGTCTTCCGTACCAATAGTATAAGAATTTCAAGATTTTTGGAAAAATTCCCTGGATTACCACCAAATAAAGAAATTGAATTTAGAATAGAAGTCGTTCTAGAAACTCGACTAATATCAAAAAACCCCTATCATATGGCACCTTCTGAATTAAAAGAATTAAGAATACAACTTGATGACCTCCTAAAGAAATATTTTATTCAACCTATTACGTCACCAAAGAAAGCATCAACACTTTTCATCAAAAAAAAAAAAGAAAAAAAAAAGATAGAACAATGCGGTTGTGTATTGACTATCGAGATTTAAATAAGGTTACCATAAATAATAAATACCTTCTTCCCAGAATTGATGATTTGTTAGACTATTTCCAAGGTTCTGTTGTGTTCTCCAAAATTGATCTTCGTTCGAGCTACCGTCAGCTAAGAATTAAGAAAGGAGATATTCCAAAATCAGCTTTTAGCACCAGATAGGGACATTTTGGATTTTTAGTCATGCCTTATGGATTGACAAATGCTCCAGCAGTATTCACAGACCTCAAAAACCGGGTATTCAAAGAATACTTGGATAAATTTGTTATTGTATTCATCGACGACGTGCTAATTTATTCCAAATCACATAAAGAGCATGAGATATATCTTTGAACCTTCCTCCACATCTTGAAAGAGAAACAACTTTATGCTAAATTCTCTAAATGTGAATTTTGGATAGAGAAAGTTATATTTCTCAGTCTTGTGTAAGGAAGGAATATCAGTAGATCCTAGCAAAGTTGAAGCAGTACTTAATTGGTCTCAACCAACGACACCAACCGAAGTTTGAAGCTTCTTAGGACTAGCTGGGTACCACAAATGATTCGTTAAAGGTTTTTCTAAGATTGCTACTCCACTCACATGACTAACCAGGAAAAACATTCAGTTTAAATGGACAAAAGATTACAAATGTAGTTTCTAAGAGTTTAAGCAACGTTTGACTGCAGAACTGGTACTGGCTATTCGCCAAGGAACTAACGGTTTTGCCATCTATACTGATGCATAAAAACAAGGATTAGATTGTGTACTATTGCAAAATAGAAAAGTAATTGCAAATGCTTCATGACAGTTGAAACTGTATGAACAGAACTACCCAACTCATGACCTTGAAGTGGCAGCTATCATATTTACTCTAAAAATTTAGCGTCATAATCTATATGGTGAGAAATGTGAAAGCTTCACTGATCATAAAAGTTTAAAATACTTCTTCACGTGAAAGGATCTAAATATACGACGGTAGAGATGGTTGAAACTCATCGTAGATTATGATTGCATGGTAAGCTACCACCCAGGAAAAGCAAATGTTGTAGCCGATGCCTTGAGTCAAAAGATTTCTGCTTTTAAAGCAAAATTAAAGGAGCTTCAAAAGGAATTAGAACACTTCAATTTGGAAATATTAAATCTTTCAGATGCAAAATTAGCAACCTCGACAATCCAGCCATCATTGCTCGAAAAGATAAAAAAGGACAGGAGGATGATCAATTTGCAAAAATAAGTAAAGAAAAAATAGCAAAAGGAAAAAACTCAGTCTACAACCTATCAACTCAGTAAATTTTAATATACAAAAATCGACAGTATGTGCCCGGAGCAAAAGAATTACACCAATACATTCTCAGACAAGCCCACAATGCTCCATATTCAGTATACCCAGCATCAAAAAAAATGTATAGAGAAATTAAAACTCTCTACAGGTGGCAACAGCTATGAAACGAGAAATTGATGAATATGTATCCAAGTACGTAACTTGCCAACAAATAAAAATAGAGCATCAAAGGCTAGCTGGCACACTACAACCTCTACCTATCCCTGAGTTGAAATGGGAAAAATTACCATGGATTTTGTCTGTGGCAGACCCAAAACAAGTAAAGAACGTGATGCAATATTGGTAATTGTGGATAGACTGACGAAATCTGCACAATTTTTTCCAGTTAAGATGACCTTCAAGATGGAGCAATTTGCGCAACTGTATGTGGAAGATGTTGTAAGACCCTATGGAATATCAATAACCATCACTTCCACACTTCAGACCGTGACACAAGAGTCTTATCTTGATTCTGGAAGAGCTTCAAACTGTACTATGTACAAAGCTCAATTTTAGCACCACGTCCCACCCTCAAATAGATGGGCAATCAAAACGCTCTATCCAAACGTTGGAAGATATGCTTTGTATATGCGTGTTAGGATTCTCTCAAAATTGGGAGCAATACTTCCCACTTATTGAATTTTCCTAAAATAACAGCTACATACCTCTATCTAGATGCCTCCTTGTGAAGCACTATATGGTTGAAAGTGTCGATCTCCATTTTGCTGGGATGAAGTCAGGGAAAAAAAGATTATAAAATCTAAAATGGTTCAAGAAATGGTTCAGGCAGTGGAGAAAATAAAAAGCCATTTGCAATCACTCAAGACCGACAACAAATTTATGCGAAACGATATCGACGACCACTAGAGTTTACAATTGGTGACAAGGTTTTTGTAAAAATATCCCTAATCAAAAGATTGTTACGTTTTGGAAAACGAGGAAAACTTACGCCACGATTTATAGGACCATTTGAAATCATAGAGAACTTTGGAGAAATTGCTTATAGACTGAAGTTACCCAGGCGAATGAATAAAATGCATGGCGTGTTTCATAAATCAGTGCTCTGAAAGTATATTTCCAATCCTTCACATATATTACCTGAGATTCCAAAGGATATGCAATCAAATTTAACTTGCGAGGAAATAACCGTGAAAATATTGATGAAAAAAATGAAGGAACTGCGTAACAAGGAAGTACTTTTAGTTCGAGTACTTTGTATAATGAAACTATTGAAGAAGAAACTTGGGAGTGAGAAGATGAAATGAGATCGCAATATCCAGAGTTATTCTCACAAGGTAATTTCGGGGATGAAATTATTTTAAGGGGGTAGATTGTAATAACCCAAAGAAAATTATAACTCAAGATTAATATGGAACAAGTTTATTTAGAAATTTAATCTAAAGTGCGTGCATCTGCGTGAAAGGTGCGTGTACCTGCGTGAAAGAATCCAGTTTGGGTAGTGGTTTTATGGACATTTTTCTTCTCGATACTTTAGTTATTAGAAGTCAAGTTAATAAGAGGAGTTGAAGTTCTTATAGTTTACTTCCAGTAGAGGGTTACATCTTTTAATTTTGACTTAACTATTGTTTATAATTAGGATATAAAACTACTTATCGGACTGAGTTCAAGACGTGCCAGCTTTAACATGGCGACTTTGACTTTCCATAACTTTACCTTTGCCTCCTCATTCTATGTGTTATTATATCGTGCAAAAGTAGGAAGTAAAGGCTTTACGTTGATGTTATTAAAATTTTAGTTTCAAGGACGTTTGGTACTTCGAATGATTGCACAAAATGTGAATCGTAATATTGACATTTTAGGAATTGAGCTATCTACATCAGCTGCTACTTTTTGATTTTTCTCTCCAAAAATTCATCAAAATAAAAAACTCTAGGAGTAAGGATTAAGTCTTTAGCTTCCACATCCCGTTTCGTAATTTAAGACGATAGAAGTTGCCCACCTCTTAAATCCGTCAATCAGGGGATTGCTTGGAAAGAAGGAAATAATAAACTACTCTAGGTAATCATAACGAAGGAGAAAAATAAACCTATAACTAGGAGAGCAATTGTCATTGAACACTCACAAACGAAAAAGAACCAACGAAAGCTTAAGGTCTATATTAACACATCCTCTGACAATGAGTAGTACTCACATAGACTTTCCTTATTTATATTTTTCTATAATGTATTTATTTACTAAATTCTTGTAAGTTTAATTCATTATTTTACTTCAAGTTTATTACATATAGATGTTTATGCCCATTTATGTTATGTTATGTATGTGTGTTAGTATACAGGGAACAACTTGATGATTCCTGAGCGGGCGACAGAACGGTATACTCTTATTAAGATTTGTGAAACATCATTAGGAATTAATGATGTTAATGAACAAATTTTGTATCTATGTTGGCCAACCATTTATTTAAATGCTAAATTATACCTAAACAGTGGGTTAGAGTGCTCAGGGTAACATCGTAATGAGTAATTGGGCCCATAATATGGTATTTTTAAGTAAATCTTGTGTATGTACTAATACTCACTGAATACTTGGTATTCATGTATTTTTATGCTTTCCTTTCATATAGATTGTACAGCGTAACATATTTTGCCTCACTTCATGAGCTTCAAGACTTTCCCTACATGGAACCCGATATTTATACATCAAAGAGTTCGATGCATAGGGCTTTTATGCGGATTATCCCGGATTGTACCATTTTTCTTGAATATACCCTGCATATTGAGCACTATGATGCCGAAACTTTGAAATACTTACACATCGACTATGTCACGGATATGGACTGGTAAAAATAGTTGAAAAGCCGTGAAAATTGATTAAGTAGCTTTTCATTTGAATCCTATTATACTAGTTAGTAATAAAAAAGTGTTATAGCTCATGTAATAAGTAGTTATGTTTTAATGTTATAAATAATATCAATAAGGAGTGGGAATCTATTTTCCATGTTGTATTTCGTCTTTTCCAAAGTTGTAACTTGGCTAGTAATATTATGAATAAAAGTTATTATCTTCCGCATATTCATAAATAACATTGTTAAAGATTTTTGTAAGGCATGAATTAGTATTCAACTAAAGAAGAAGATCGGAACACTGCCGGGTGCATGCACCATAGCTGAAAATGTATACACTTCATGATGGAAATAAAAGTGCATACACCCGCACCTCCAGAGAAAAATTTAAACGCATATACGTAGAGACATAGTTCACCATTCATTAAGTTTTTTACATCTAAGAATGTCAAATAGATGATATTTAACCACTTTTAAGTTGCTATCTTCATTTTTAACAATTTACTATTAGACAAAAATGATTATAATTCCCTTATAATTTCTACTATAAGATTGGTTATGACATGCGTTTTGTAGGATTCGATTGTGGGTAGATGGATTTGGGGCCTACGGTTTTTGCTTTGTTATTTGAATCCAATTTCCCAATGCTTGAGTTTGTGTTTATTTCTTCTACATTGTCTTTGATTTAAGTTCCCAATGAGTTTTTTTTCTTTTTTTATTATTACTTTTTCAAAAGTACAATTACAAACTGCATTGTAACAATACAAATGCGCATAGATATATCGTACTAGAACAGAGCGTAAATGAATCTACAATACTAACCCCTAGACAAGGACTGCAAACTACAATAATATATAGAAACCCACCCCCACCCACACAGGAGAGAATTGAATATAGGACCTCTAAAAACCATTGAGTAAATATTAATATATTATAGGATAACACCTAGTAAATTTCAAGTTAGAGTAAAGGGTCCTATTGTCCATATTTTGGCATTTTAGCCATAGGTGCAAGTATTAAATAATTTGGACATTTTTCCAAATACTCTTACAAATCTAGATATTTCTTCCATTTTTTTTTCACACCCTATAGCAATCCCAATAAATTAAGAAATGGAAGTAGGTAGGAACTATTTCCTTAACTAACGCAAGCTCTCAAAAGAGTAATGCTACATTTCTCTATTGGTTTACTAATTTGTTCACCGGTGAATTAATTAGTAAAATAATATGAAAGTTTATCATTACTTCTCTCTCAAAATTTCTCTTAGAGCATCTCCAATACATAGTCATCGTCATTGAAAATTTTTGACATATGGCGTTCAATAATGAGGGTCTCTATCCACATGAGATAAAGGGAAAGTAGATATACAGTGACATTACAAATTCATCTTTAATGCATTGTGTCTCAACTTTAAAAGTTTTGCCAATGTGGAATTCATTTTCCTTAAATAAAATGAAATAAAAAAACTAATCCCCCAAATCCATCCTTAACAAATCAAGGAAGACTCATCGACCCACAAAAACAAGAATTTCAGCATTCCTTTTCCACGATCTCAGTTTTGAAAATTTACTAGAAAATTTATTTTGGATTAAAAAAATTTAAAAAAGACACACATGGATGACCGACCAACGGCGACCAAGATTAGTCGGCGACTCTTTGTTGATGTTGGGTTTTGACATAGACCAAAGTCAACAAGGATTATGTGACGTAGTGGTGAGGACGGATTAGGGTCTCTACTAGGAACAAAGTTTGAGATGGATGCGAGATCAAGAATCGGATCAGGAGACGAGTTCAGGAGTAAATAAGTATAATGCAATAATGCTCTCTCTAGATTTTTTTTTTTTTTTTAGGCAAAAAGCCTATCTCCATTGGTACCTCAAGGCCCTTATTTATAGGTAAATCTTAGGGTACTTTAGGAATTTCATACAATGTGTTCAGATATAAGTACAATAAGTGAACTTAAAAGTACAACATGTTTCTAGTTTTATCCTAATAACCATCTTTAACCGTCAACTACTTTTCGTATGGGATACGTGCCCCACTTTGACGTGATCTCATCGTGTTTTGGTTGGTATCGATGAGATCAGATAATCCTGTTTGGCTAGCTTCTATTAGGGATCAGTACCTATTCGACGTCTCCATCTTCAAGTCATGTTTGTCTCAAGAATAAGTTAGTCAAATAGCCATCCCTGATTGGACGATTCCTGTTCGACCAGTTTCTGATCGACTGACTCTTTTTAATCTCCAGTTATACATCTAGCCTTAGTCTCAATACTTTTCTAATTAGTTAACGGAGTCCTGATCGGATCTTTTCTGATCGGCCCAATTTGACCCTATTTTTTGCATTCTTCTGTTTGGTCAACCAAGTTCGGATCGGCCACATGGTTGTCCTACCCAAGTATCGTTTAGTTCCAAACGCGGGATCTCAAATTGAGTAGAAAGTACATATGGGAAAGAGATTCAAATCGGCCAAATGGGAAGATTAGAACTCCAGATCCGGATCAGCCAAGATATGCCAGATCTCAAATCGACTAGAAAGCGCTATTGTGAAGAGATCCAAATTGGCCAAAATGTGGAAGATCAGAACTCCAAATCTGGATAGGACAAGATAGGCCGGATCTCAAATCGAGTACAAAACACCTATTGTGAAGAGATCCAGATTGGCCAAAATGGGAAGATCAGAACTCCAAATCCAGATCAGCCAAGATAGGCCGGATCTCAAATCGACTAGAAAGCGCCTATTGTGAAGAGATCCAAATAGGACAAAATGGGATATCAGAACTCCAGATCCGGATTGGCCAAGATAGGCCAGATCTCAAATAATTGGAAAGCGCCTCTTGTGAAGAGATCCAAATCGACCAAAATGGGAAGATCAGAACTCCAGATCTTGATCGGCCAAGATAGGGCAAATCTCAAATCGACTGGAAAATGCCTATTATGAAGAGATCCAGATCGGCCAAAATGTAGAAGATCAGAATTCCAGATCCTGATTCAGGTCCAGATCTTCTCATTCAGCTCTTCTCTATCAAGTCCTTGACATGCTGACTCTGACGTGGTTGAGACATTGGACTGATATCAACGATTGCCCCCAGTGTCTGGTCATAAGCAGAGTTGAAAACCAGACAATAGAAAGATTGAGGTCTGATTAGCATGAATGTGTGATACAATCTCTTTGATCTTTTACTAAAGGTAATACGTCTAGATCTTCCTATTCAGATCTTCCTTTTCATGGCCTCAAATACGGTTGACTCGTTAAACAAATATAAACAATTGTCCAGAGTGTTTGGGGTTAAGTATCGCTGATGCCTAAACACTATAAAAATTACAATTTGACGGGAGTTGAGATGTGAAGCCGCTTTATGATTTAACTTTTAGCCTTCTGGTCCTCATATCTTCAATAGGGTAGAAGAATGACCTGGCCTTTAGGCACTCACTACAAATCTATCTTAACGGCTTAGAACCTCTGGAAAGCGGGTCTCACCACCTGTGCTGATATGGGCTTTTACCCTCCGGTATATAGGAAAAGACCATATATACACTTTCTTTCCTTAACTCCGGTCTTGTTGATTTCAATTGACTTGGAAAGATTATCTTGCCACTAATCTGACCACTGTATGTTTTCTCACTTTAGAGGAAGGCATCTGATATTGCCCACCTAGAAAGAAAAAAGCAGCCGATCAGGAGATCTCTGACGAAGAGATACAAGTAGCTCTTCACTTAAAGCAAAAAATAACAAAGGAGGTAACAAGCCAATTACTTTTGGAAAATCAGCCAATTCCCTAATTTTGGCTTCATGTTTCTCACAGAGAAATACGAGAGACCTAATGTAGATCATGAACTCAATTTCAAGAAGCATAGGCAAGATGACTTAGGAATAATAGACAACGGTCCCGGTCCTGAAGAGGACATTGTAATTGGAGAGGAGAGCACGGAACTCCAGTTATTCACATAGCGAGTGAAACCAATGAAGGCCAATGTAGGGGTCCGAATAGAGAACATGAGGAGCTTGAATAGGCAAATGATGAACATGAGAGGTCTTGACATCCTGACCTCATCCAGACATTTCTGTTTCATTTTGACTCCATCTTCACGTTATGCTTAACTCAATTTCAAACTTCAACTTAGTTCATTAATGTTTTTTTGTAATTTGGCAATGCTTCAGAACTGATCTTGTCTTTATACTTAACTAGGATTTGTATGTTTCAAGTACGTCTAACTTGTGTGGATGCCGATACCTGGTCAGCACTCATGTTCTTCTGATCAGACGATTTCAACCTATCTCAAACACTTGTAAATTTGTCCCATATAGATGGTTTTGAGATCAAATAAAATTGTCCAATGAGAAAATGGGAAGATCAGAGCTTTTGTTCCCAATCTCAAACACGTACGGATTTGGGCCATACGGATGGTTTTGAGATTGGAAAAAAATTGTCCAATCAGAAAATGAGAAGATCAAAGCTCATATTCCCGATCTCCAACACGCATGGATTTGGCCTATTCGACTAATTTTGAGATCTGACAAAATTGTCCAATCAGAAAATGAGAAGATCAAGCTCCTGATCCGTTTCACCCATTAGCCTGTGATTCTATTATGTGTGGTCTCCTATATGACAATTTAGAAACCCTGCAGAGTGTAATGAGATTTGAATGCCATTTTACTCTTTGGCTCCAAATCACTTGGAGTAAACATCGTGTTTTCAATCAAAGGGCCATGAATCTGTTAATCGTTAGTTGTTTTTTCAATCGAATCTCCCAGTTCTGAGTTATGCACAATTTTTTTTAGGGCATTTTTATGTTCCGTCGAGTTCTGGTCAGACTATTTGTCCGATCCCAGAACATCACGTAGTTTTATTTACCCCAATTTGAGTTTGGCGAAGATTGTCTAAACTCAAATTTTAACCTTATAGGGTAGTAACCAAGAGTCCTAGAGCCTCAGTTAGGCTTTGTAAATGATTAAAATGAGGTCCAGCACTTTGATACCCCTGTTGGGCTTATCAAGCCTAGGGAATTTGATTTTCCCTGAGTGGGCTCAAGAAGTCTTCGCGATGTAGTTTGGGCTTTATTGAGTCAAGGGAATTTGATTTCCCTGATTGGGTTAAAAAAGTCTTTGTGATGTGGTATGGGGCTTTGTTGTCCCAATTGGGCTTATCAAGCCTAGGGAATTTGATTTTCCTAGCTGGGCTTAAGCAGCCTTCGTGATGTGATTTGAGGCTTTGGTGCCCCAGAGCTTATAGAGGCTTATGGAGCTTGGGGAATTTGATTTTCCTGATTGGGCTCAAAGAGCCTTTGTGATGTGATCTGAGGCTTTGGTGCCCCAGTTGAGCTTATAGAGGCTTATAGAGGCTTTGGTGTCCCAGTTGGGCTTGTGGAGCCTAGGGAATTTGATTTTCTCAATTGGGCTCAATGAGCCTTTGCGACGTGTCATCCGTTGCATTTATCCGACCAGAATCATCGTCCAATCAGAAACATATTTTAGGAATTCCTTTTACACTATTTTAGTATTTCTTATTGGTAATTTTCAGCCGATCAGAATCGATTTTCGATAGGCCTCCAAACATCGTTTGAAAACTTGTTTTTGCGCGATTCCTAATCGGTCATTTTTGGCCTATCAAATTGATTCTTTGTGTCTTTGTAGGTTGCAGTGGCAAAGTCATATATATTAGAACCTTATCGTCTACTATATAGATTGCACTGTCCCAATTCGGCTAATTAGGCTTACTGGTGCCAAGTTTTCCCTAATTGGGCTTAACGAACTTTGGTACCCCAGTTGGGCCTATCTAGCTTAAGGAATCCATGTTCTCTTATCAGGCTCAACGAGGCTTATGAATGAGATCATGGGGCATTGATGCCCTAGTTGGGCTTGTTCAGCCTAAGGAATTGAGTTCCCTAGTTGTGCTCGACGAGCCTTGTGAATGAGATCCTAGGGCATTGATGACCCAGTTGGGCTTGTGTTCAGACTAGGGAATTGAGTTCCCTAATTGGGCTCATCGTGCCTTGTGAATGAGATCCAGGGGCATTGATGCCCCAATTGGGCTTGTGTTCAGCATAGGGAATTGAGTTCCCTGATTAGCCTCATCGAGCCTTGTGAATGAGATCTTGGGGCATTGGTGCCCCAGTTGGGCTTGTGTTCAGCCTAGGGAATTTGATTTTCCTGATTGGGTTCATCGAGCCTTGATGGTAGGATCTGGGGCTCTGGTGCCCCAATTGGGCTTATTCAGCCTAGGGAATTTGATTTCCTTGATTGGGCTCAAAGAACCTTGATGATAGGATCTGGGGCTTTGGTTATGAGTGTTTATCCTTGGAAGACATAAAGATCAGCTCAGGTATAGTATTTAACATGTGTGTTAAGGCCGGTGGTTCTAGCTTTGGCTGATACGGCTTGAAGGGTTATTTTTTCCGATTTTCAATCCTTCTATTGTGATTTCCATTTTGGCGATCCTTGTCTTTTCCAAGACTGGATTGAACCTATCAGGAGCATACGGAACTAGTGATTTGCATGATCCCCTAGGGTAGTTGGGAACACCCGACACATGGTGGCTTGACTGACTCCATGCAATTCTATCCAAGCGGTTAACTCGTGAATTTGTGGGACTCGGTCAGTCGTCCCATCATATACAGTGATGTTGGGAGTTTTAATCTTTTTTCTTGTTGGGTAGGTTTGTATCCAGGCCACAAGGGGTGCCGATTCTAGGGTACCCTATTTTCTTGGTTTTCTAGAACTACTACCCATCTTCGAAGCCTTTCTATTTCCCCCTCAACTCTTCTGCTATCTTGTGGTGGAAAGAGGCATATCATCACGTCTTCAATTCCATCATTCTTATCGGGCTCCTTCGTTTCTTGAGTGATAAGACTGACTCCGTTGTGGTTTGTCCTTTGGCATTAGGTTTGCTCCTTTGCTGCAAGATAGATCTGGTCCCAACCTATCAAACACATTGTTCTCACGTCTCGCATTCTCCACACGAGGACCAAAGTGATGTTTCTCCCCCATATAACTGGGACGTAGTAGGGAGATGTGACCTAGTGCGGCGAGCTTCTGGTGCTCTGATATGTTAAACTCCGTGGTGGGTTGACTAGGCCTTGTCCTCCCAACAACTAAGTTCTGGGATTCGGGGCGGGGGATGAGGCTGCGTCAACCTTTCAATTCTCATAGCAAGAACTCCACTTAGGTGTGTAGCGCCCCTAGTTTAGAATTGATCGATTCATGTTGATTACCTTTACCCACCCATGTTGTTGATCTGGTGGGACTAAAGCTATTCCCTCTTGATTACTAGCGGCTGCCCTATTCCTCACCATGTTGTGAATGGAAAATGGGAATGAGAAAGTTTTGTATGTGGTATGGGCCTTAATCGTCACAAAGTGAGGCCCTTCCTCTAGGGCCAACTGTTGACGTTAGGTTTTGACGTGGACCCAAGTCAGCAAGGATTACGTGACGTGGTGGTGAGGACGGATTACGGTCTCTATTATGAGTGAAGTTTGAGATGGATGCAAGATCAAGAATTGGATTAGGAGACGAGTTCGGGAGTAAATAAGTATAATACAATAATTCACTCTCTAGATTCTATTTTTTTAGGCAAAAAGCCTCTCTCTCCATTGGTACCTCAAGGCCTTTATTTATAGGCAAATCTCGGGGTGCTTTAGGAATTTCATACAATATGTTTAGACATAAGTACAATAAGTGAACTTGAAAGTACAACATGTTTCTAGTTTCGTCCTAGTAACCATCTTTAACTGTCAACTGCTCTTCGTATGGGATACGCGCCCTGCTTCGAAGAGATCTCATCATGTTCTGATTGGTATCGATGAGATCAGATAATCCTATTTGGCCAGCTTCTGTTCAGGATCGGTACCTATTCGACGTCTCTATATCCATGTCATGTTCGTCTTAAGAATAAGTTAGTCAAATGGCCATCCCTGATTGGATGATTCCCGTTCGGCCGGTTTCTGATCAGCTGACTCTTTTTGATCTCCAGTTATACATTTAGCCTTATTCTCAATATTTTTCTAATTGGTTAAGGGAGTCATGATCAGATCTTTTCTGATCGGCCCAATTTGACCCTATTTTTTACATTCTTCTGTTTAGTCAACCAAGTTTGGATCGGCCAATATGGTTGTCTTGCCTAGGTGTCGTCTAGTTTTGAATGCCAGTTCTAAATCGGCCAACATAGGCCGGATCTCAAATCGACTAGAAAGTGCATATGGCAAAAAGATTTAGATCGGCAAAAATGGCAAGATTAGAACTCCAGATCCAGATCGGCTAAGATAGGCTGGATCTCAAATTGACTAGAAAGTGCCTATTGTGAACTGATCCAGATTGACCAAAATGTGAAAGATCAGATTGGCCAAATCCGATCGGCCAAGATAGGTCAGATCTCAAATCGACTGGAAATCACCTATTGTGAAGAGATCCAGATTGGCCAAAATGGGAAATCAGAACTCCAGATATGGGTCGGCCATGGTAGGCCGGATCTCAAATCAACTAGAAATCGCCTGTTGTGAAGAGAACCAGATCGGCCAAAATGGGAAGATCAGAACTCCAGATCTAGATCGGCCAAAATAGGCCAAATCTCAAATCGACTAGAAAGCACCTATTGTGAAGAGATCTAGATCGGCTAAAATGTGAAAGATCAGAACTCCAAATCCTTATTCAAGTCCATATCTTCTCATTCAGCTCTTCTCTATCAAGTCCTTGACTTGCTGACTCTGACGTGGTTGAGACATTAGACGGATTGCCAAAATTTCTTTTTTATTATGTACACTTTCTCTTTGTGGTATTCCACCTCTTACTTGTTTTTGGTGAAAAGATGAAATTATTAATGATAGTTGGTTATATTCACCGATTTTTGCAATAATAGCTTTGAGTTATTTGTACCGAGGGTTCGAATCCCTCTATTTCCATTTCCGTTGAGGGCGAAAAAAGGAAAGAGAAGGATGGGGTTTCTCTTGCTTTTGGCATAGCGGGCCCCCAATGGGAGGGTTGCACGACGGGCTATTAGCTCAATGGTAGAGCGCCCTTTGAGACCCCAAAAATTTGGACAAATTCCTTTTCTTAAGCACACACACAAGATTTGTCACTACAAGAAGGATAATGGTAACCCCGCCATTAACTACGTCATTTATGAATGGCCAAATGTGTCCGAAGAAGAAGAGCAAAGTAAACAAAGCATGCCCAAAAGTAAAACAACCCCTTGAACTGCTCCGAAAAACACCATCGGATTTCAAAGTAGCACGATCTAATTCAAACATTTCACCCAATTGAGCACGTCTAGCATATTTTGACGTCAGGCCGATATCAACAATTTTCCCCTGGTGTCTGGTGATGAGCAGAGTTGAAGACCAAACACTGGAAAGATTGAGGTCTGATTAGCATGAATGTGTGATACAACCTCTTTGATCTTTTACTATGGGTAACACGTCTAGATCTTCCTATTCAGATCCTCCTTTTCGTAGACTCAAACATGGTTGACTCGTCAAACCAATATAATCGCTCTTCATCTTCTCCGTTCTATTTTTTTTCTTTTCCCTTTTGATGATTTTGGTTTCAGAAATACTTGTCTGAAGCTAATGAATTCTTGATTTTCATCATCTTCCCATATCAATCTTCACAAATAAGTACTTGTCTATTGCCAAATTTCTTAATTTTCGTCATTTTTTCAGATGATTGATATAAAAAAGAATGGATGCAGATGTGGTGCGATGCGCCACTGTAAATGAAAAAGAAAAGAAATTGATGCAGATATGTGTAATGGTTGAACCAATATGAATGGATGGATGAATGAAAAGAAAAATCAATGACCATTAATGGCTTGTATTGTTGATTGAATGGTAGTTGCAGCTGGTTGTGTGGTGTTTGGAGCAAGGAGATGAGACATAAGGGCCTTTTTTTGTTGATTCAGCCTGTATTATAGACTGTGAAAACAGTTGCTTTGACATAGTTAGCATTAATTATGGACATGTCAGCATTACATTGAGTCAAAACATGATGCATTAAAGACATATTTTCACATGATATTGTTAACTTTCTTATGTGGCAACGACTTTTGATGGACATCAAAGTAGCATTGGAAATGCGCAAGCACCCTGATCCACTCAAAGTCACAAGCCTTTTGTCAAGAAACTTTATTTTATGCTAAAGGCCATTGCTAATTGAATGTCTTCACATCAAATTTTTTTTTTTTTTTTTGCTTGTCGGCCAAAGTTAGATTTTTTGGGTGCTTTGAGTCATTCATTTCACGTTCATTGTTTCGAGTTCTCTTGATTTTGATGAAAATGATATCCCGCAAATATATGGCGAGACTATCTCTTTATACGCACACATGACGAGAAATTATTAGAAAAATCTACACATAATGAGCCCCTGTATATAGACCCGCACAGTTATCCTAATAATCTCCTGCTATGTATGCGTATGGCGAGATAGTCCCGCCATACCTCTGACAGAAGATCATTACTGATGATTTTGATGTTGATATGTGTAATTTGTTATGCAATGATATGTTAAAGTTTCTGTTTCTACTTGCTGCTAATTTAAAGTGAATCTACTTGATTGGAAACTATTATACACACACCCAAAAAAAAAAAAAAACACAAGTGTCATTGCAATGAATTATACAAACAAAACTTTTTTTCAGTATAGTTGACATAAACGTGTATGTTTGGCATGATCATCTGCGAGTGTAAGAACTTATTGCTTCATAGGAACATTTGAAGTGAGGTATATTAGTCGACAGACTAATAAGACTGTACATTTCTTAGCTTGTAGGGCGAGGTCCTATTCTACATCTTGTAATCTCCTTGTAGCCCCAGATTGGCTTCATTCCTTTATCACTCGTGATGTAACTCAAGTTTTGAGAATTAATGATAATTGATCTTTTGACTTAAAAAAAAAAAAAATTTAATCAATCTAATCACATTTACATTAATATAATAAATTTATTTATGTAAAACATGCTTTTTCAAGATTTGAGAAGCATATTCCTACAAGTACTTCTAAGGAAAGGCTTCCTCTCCCTTAAAGAGAAGAAATCTACCACGTGGCTGTATGTGATTGAAGGTTGGAAGATTAAAAGGCCCCTCAATCCACCAACTTCCAATCACATACAGCCACATGACAGGTTTCTTCCCCTTAAGGGAGAGGAAGTCTCTCTTTAGAAAATCACGATTCCTACAACTCATCATTGTATAAATTTCCGTAAAAGTATTTCTACAAGTAACACAACAATTTGAAAAAAACAATGTAAATAAAGGGCTGATACTCTAGGCGCAGTGGTGTCGTCCGTGGCTGCTTCAAATGGGACTAGACGAAGGGCGGTCATGTGTTTCATATGATTTTGATATCAATTTAGAAATGAACTGCTTAGATTCCCTTTGACAACTATAATTTCATATCTCATAATTCTGTTTGCCAAGCAATTATAATCAGATTCTCTCATTATATTCTTCCAAAAAAAAAATGATTCTCTCATAATATTTCAATTACTTCGGAGGCCGCTAATAAACTTTTAGTCATTTCATTTACCATTATGCCATAAAATTTGCCAACTTGCCATCGAACTCACGAAGAGTAATCCGATTGTTCGAAACGCTGACAACTTAGATTGTGGAAACTTTATATGCCCAGAGACAAGTATAATGACATATATAACCAAAAACTAAATGATAGTAAAGAATCAAAGGAGACAAATATCACTCAAATTTTAATTCAAATGATATAATCCCCGTATATCTTTTTACTATATGAGAATCCATTTCATGCCCCTTGTTCAGATTCTCGTAACATAATATTAATTACCTTCCTTTTGATCTCCTAAAAACCATTTTATCTTTCTATCTGTTAGTTATGTCTGCCTTAAAGAGATATGATAGTTGACAAGAAAATAATATAAGCACAGCCTCATAATCCAGTAGTTAATCAATTAGAGGCACTGTTCTGGCCAACACTGGAATTTCTGTGATGGCAGCAACGGAAAGATCCCCGGTGTGTAGTCGGGGAGCACAGGCAGTGATTCTGTGCCTGTGATGGTTTTACTGATGACCCGTCTTTCCCGGGTGATGGCACATTGATAGACCAGAATGTTTCTTTAATTCAGCTATATCCAGCTTTGCTCCAAAAAACTTCCAGCGCTTGACCTGCCCATCCATCTCTCCGATCTGTTAAATTTTGGCTGGGATCAAAGAACACATTTTTATGACAAATTCAAACAAGAAAAGTGATTCAATATGAAGAAATATATATTATGGACGCATCACCTTTATGATAGAACAATTCAACAATCTCTTCACCTTCAAGGTATAATTATCATGACAAATTCCAACAAGAAAAGGGATTTGACATGAACAAATATATCTTTATGGACTCATCACCATTTATAATAAAACAATCTGTTCACCTGCAATGTAAGATCCATGTCCACTTATCCCCCTAATCATTATAACTGAGAAAACTTAAATGTACATAACTTAAATGTAAGAGCCATGTCCACTTATCCCCCTAATCATTATAACTGAGAAAACTTAAATGTACATAACTTTCTTGCATGTTTTTCTTTCAACGCTTCCCAAAGGCCAGATTATTAGGTTCGGGATAAGAGTGCAATACAATTAAGGTGTATCAGATTATCACATTCAGACTCTCACCTTGTTTATGCCCAGGAGATGCAGAAAGAAATTGAAGGTTTTTTCTGCACAAATTTTTACAGAAAATTAATGGCTTTTTTTCCCTGGAGAAGAAAGAAGCCCAAGAGTTCACCCCACCCAAAGGGGTAAACGCCATAAACAATCATCCCTAATTTATCAGTTATGAGGCTCAGCAATTACTGGTTTACAAAAAATCAAAGCTAGTGGTCTTAAAATCATATATCTTTTTTACAAAGAACTGAAAATATTGTTTGTGGCTTAACAAATGAACAAATTTCAGTCTACGAAACTAGTGGTGCATATGCAATTTCGCAAATAACCAATTCCTCCACTTTGCCCTTTAACGAATAAAATAGTAAAGATCTTCCGCGCATCATCCAACCTTTATCTATAGACTTGGGATGCAGACATAATGCTTGTGTTGCATATGAAGAAATGTAATGGCGTTTGGAGGCGGGTCTGTGAAGAAAAGCCAAAAAGGGCAGTGGCTAAACCAAGTTTCAGTCCAAGAAAGGCTGAAAATGGGAATAGCTTCGTACCCAATTCGAAGCACATAACCCGTACTATGATGCCATTTTCTCAATATCGGGCTTGCAATTGCAGGGCACCCTGCAGAGTACCTGCAGGTATTTCAGAGCAACGGACAGAACTGTCTGAAGCTCTCCCCATTTGCATCCAGCCCTTCAGGAATGGTAATAATGGACTGAAAATCCTTTCCCTTTAGAAATGAAACTGGAGAAAGGAATTTTGAACTCACCGGTTTGGGTAAAGGAATCTCATGGCGACGGTCAGCAGCCTCATAAGCTAGTTCTGATGTTACCCAAGAAGTAACGTTAAAAACCCTAATGGTCGACGTCATTAAGGGAGGTCAAGCTATTTATAGAGTGACTAGATAAAGCCCAACATAATCTGGGCCTGCGGAAAAGGAGAAACCGAGAAAGAATGGGTTTTTATATCTAAAATTGATCTACCTCCATTAGTCCCGTTATTTTTAAGTATTAGTCATACAATTTTTTATAAAATAGAGTAGATTTACCTTTTACTAGATTTTTTCACTTGTGCATTACAAAAGTAATGTACTTTAATATCAAAATTGACGTGTGAATATTAACATTATCTCATTAATAAAGTACAATATATCAATTATATTGTATAAAATTACAAATTAATATGCGAATTACAAATCACCATAGAATATTTGAAATGAAATACCTGAATCTATAATTTTTATCTCTTCCAAACATATCGTGCAAGTTCACATGTCTAACATTAATAAAGTTATAATAATTAACAGTCAAATAATCAGATCATAATCAATCATTACAACAATGAGTCTAACATTTCACTCGTGCATTGTACGGGAAGACTAATTTTAAAAAATAAATAATAATGAATACTAAAACATTGAGCAAATACTTGTCATCGGATTTGCATAACAAAATCAATAAATATATAATTTTAATTTAATATTTGACACATTAAATTAATATTTTATTAATAATATATTAATAGTTACCCGCTTATATACTCAATTAATATTTTACTACATTTTACATTTAAATTATCTAACTTATATAATATTATTATTTAATAATCTAATAATGCGTATCTAACATGTACCTGTTTGTATTCCCTCGATACCCGTTGAGATAAAGATTTTCATACTCGAAAGAAAGTACGTCCCGACATACCTTTTTGTATGAGTAAAATTCAAAATTCATAGTTATAATTAAAATACCAAATAAGGATGGATTTGTAAAGAAATACAAAGATTTTTTAATATAGAAATGGACTATATATATGAGGCATCCTAAATAAAAAAAAAAAAAAGAGACCAAATAATCGAGATGGAGGTAGTAATTTTTTTGTGTAATTTCTTTCCTTCTTGTACATATCATGTCTCTTCGTTCATCCCCAGTTTTCGCTAAAATTCATTGTTATCTTCGTCAAATTAAAATATCAATGTATGAATTCAAGACTGATTAATAATCAATTACTATTCAACCAGTACGTTGCACAGGAAGGTAAATTCCCAATGTTTCATATTTAAAAAAAAAATTCATTACATAAATTGCGAAAAACAATGAATGGTTGTAATAATAATTAAATCAAATGAAATAACAATATGAAATCAATTGATATTTTACATGCTTCACATCTATGGAGAAAAAAAAGACAAACATAAATTATTTGCATTCTCTACAAATATACACACACACACTAGTTAGGTACGTGTCACACGTATTTCATTTCATTTTTAGTATAAATCCTCATAGAATTTCTTTTGTAGAATAGGATAATGATTTAATACATGAAACATTAACAATATTTGCTTTAATAACAAACTAAATTAGAGAACATGCATAACGTATCTTGATTTACCTGACAATCTTGAGGACATCATGATATAACACTCAACATTGACAAGAATTTGCCAAAAACCAACAATATGTCAAAGAAACATTAGAGATTGCACAAAGAATGGGAAGAAGTGTTGAAAACCAACTCATCCCCATAGAAGATAGCATTGAAATTAATACATCTATACATATTTTCTATGAAAAAACAAAATTCCAATGCCTTCCCAGAAATTTGGCAACAAATTGGCCATATGGATCCTGCCAGTCACTAAGCAAAGATAAGGTTTTTTTTTAGGAAGAAATATCAAGCCTTGATACAAAGGAACTCAAAGAATATTTAGACATATCACTAAAGTTTGTATTGCACTAAGATCTTTTTGATAACCCATCCATATAAAGTTCCATTTATGCCAAAAAAGAATCATCATAATTATTTTCAGCATCAAAGATACGTAAAAAGTGCCACTTTACCTGCTACAATTGAGAAAGAAGTTTGCCCCATGTAGGTCCAGAATGTGATTTTAGTTGTCAAAAACAACAAAAGAATCAAGTCAAACCCATGAGAACAAAAGATGAAAATTGGCAAAGATCTTGTATTCAACTCTAACTATAACCCATTTTTGAAAATTCCAAACAGTATGCCGTTGATGGAAAAAAGAATCTAATTTGCGGTTTTGATATTCATGTTAAAGAGTAATGTATGTATATAAATATATTGCTCTTTATGCATAACTACAAGAATTTCTAGATGGGTTGATCAGAAAACAGAAACAGTTCTAAGAGAAGAACATAAAAATTCAAGGATACAGGGGATCGTCCATCAAAAAGAAACTTAACAACTATTAATTTCAAACTGCATATAACTTAAGTTTCCTACTTTGGATTGTTAATGTCACAACTTTCCCATGTATGGAAACCATGCGTGCAATGATCAATTCAAGGGTTACCAATGTATTGTGATGTAAGAAATTTCCATTCAGCAAAGTCTACACTACCATTTTAGCAATTGAATGACTGCAAGATGACCAAAAAAATTATAGGAGTCAAGATACAAAATGCTGACTGTAAAGTTTCAAATCCGACTCAGCTTAGCAAGGCACCAAACTAACATTGAGATAATCAAAGTCTCCTAACCTTCAATGCTGTTTGATGTATGAGCGAATATCAGAAGGCTAAATATAATACCAAAGCAAAGGGTAATTATTGAAGGCAGCCAGAACAGTACTTCAATTAAATGGAAAACCCGTCACGCACTGTGAAGTAAGAACAAAAGAAAACATGTAAAAAGTGGAAATAAGAAATGACGCGTGTTATGATAAAAACCAAGATGGGAATAAATGAAGTGTAGCTCAAGCCAAGCAATAGGAATCTGCCCACTTACAGAAACTTTCGTTCCATTAATGTATTTTATTCTTCCAATTTCATTTTAAGCAACAATACCCATCTTTAAACTGATGTAGACAAAGACATGATGGAATCCAAAGCCAAGAGAATCTCAACCAAAGATCAGATATTATTAGTTCCCAGTTGCTTCCAGTGAATGACTATTTTACTATCAATATGAAATTAGAAGCAGAATAGTAACTAAACTAAACATAACATCAGAGGAGAAATTCATAATCTGAGATCAATGTATTGCCATTTTCCCATCTGAGAACTAAACATATTCAATGGTATTAATTCTAACTGTTCTATGAAGTCCAACTGGGGGAAGCAAGCTCCACATTAACATTCCAATACCTATATATGAAATACCCTATTGCCGAACATATTACTTTTGTCCACGCCTTAACATTCAAAATATTGTGTCTGTCCATAAAAAGAAATCTCTAGGGAGCACAATGACATATTTGTCTATAAAGAACTGAAATTCTTGTTACGAAATGAGAGGAAATCAAAGGCACAATATTCAACGTATTTCAAACATGGATGTAAGACCACCCATAAATCTTCATTCTACGAATCCAAATCCCTGTAACATATATGTAGACTAAACACAAAAAACAAAGAAACCAAAAAGGGAAAAAAATTAAGCAACCGAAACAATAAGGATCCTAGCACTTCAACCGAAAATTAAAAGGGAAAAATAAAGTATCGTAGCACTTCAACCGAAAATTAAGCAACCGAAACGAGAAGGATCGTAAACAAAAATAAACCTAAAAAAACTACACCTTCCACAACAATTGAAACCAAACTCGACAAAAAGGGGGCAAATTTTCACCTTCCACTCCAACGAAACACAGCAGCAGGTCGTAGCACTTCACAGACCGGGAAACCTGAACAAAAACCCCAAAATGTAAAATTAAGCAAACAAAAACAATGGAAAACAACAAGGATCAGATGCGAAGACATGTGCAGTCGCCAGCGCGAAGTTCCCCTTTGCTCACTCAAACGAACAGGAAAAACCTGGGGGAAACGGTAGAGAGAAAAAAGGAACGAAAGTGAGAAAGGGAGAAGCTCAGGATGAAGTGGGAAAAAAATAGGGGTGGTATTCTTGGGATCAAAAGAAAGAAAAGAAACGTCTGTACATTAGGGATAAAATTAGAAAAATGCCCACAAAATGGGGATAAAATGGTAAATATACTCCCGGTCAGTAACTGGGAGAATATTTTTCTTTTATATATATAAATAAAAAATATAAGATATATTAATAGCTTTATATATTCGATTAATATTTTACTATATTTTACTTTTATATTATATTATTATTTAATAAGATATTGTAGAAAAACTGATTTATTAAGTTGGGTAATAACTGGTGGTAATTTATTTTTGTACAAAGTAAAGGAAATTTTTATTTTCAATTCTTGTAGTTTTTTATTATAAAAATTAAAATATATTAATTATTATTTTTTTTGGTTGTGCACGTAGGGAGGAGAAGATAGGAAGGGAAAAACATTTATAATTGTTAAGAATGTGATGATTATTTGTGTTAATTTAATTTTCGTCCATTTTAGTGTATTTGAAAAACTGGTGAGATTAATAAAAATATGTTGTGTCAATATAATTATCCTTTATGTATATATATGTGGTTAATAATAATATTTTCTTTGAGTGAAAATACGTGGAAATAGCAATATATTTATAAAAAATTTTAACAAATAAAAGAGTGGTATAATAGTTTAAAAGCATATTACTCTTAATATGTAGGTTATAAGTTCAATCATTCACTATTATATTTGTAACAATTTTTTCATTAAAAGTGATAACTGGTGTGGTATGATATTATAAGCAATTGAGTCAGATAGAGCTTTGGGAGGGAAAATTTTCTAATTATGCTAGATGAAATTACAATTGTGCATGACTATATATATAGATTTTTAAATTATTTTTCACAATTATACAATACACGGGGTAAGATTATGAATTTACCCAATTTCATAAAAGATTACCTGAATTACTACATACAAATAGTATTTTTCTAGCACAGCCGGATATATATGACACTAAATGGTGTCAAATAGTCAAGTAGCGTGTATCAAAACACGCCACATAATTATAGTTTCTTATGTGATGTGTCTCAATATACGTACGTCAAGTGATTATATGGTACTATATGGTGTCAAACCATATGATATGTCGATACTAGTTTTATATCATTTCCACTCTACATACAAAAGATACAAAGTGTAAATATAAGTTGTGTTTTGTACATCTTGTACATATAAATAGCATTTCTCCTATCAAGTTTATGATTACCTACTTATACATACATGTTGTACATAACTTGTGCAAAGTGCTATTTGTACGTATAAAATTAGTAGATACCTTTGTGAATTTATACATACATGTAAAAATTGTAAATTATAAATTCACAAGATGGAGTTAAATTAAAGACCTTTAAGAAAATACGTGGTAGGTGTCTACAAATTTTTTACACTTTATATGAAAAAATACAATTTCTCTTTACTTGTTTTGTATTAAAAAAAAAAATTCTCTTTACTTAGATGTTGAGATGGCAAAATTATGATAGGTGTGTACAATTTTGTTTTACACTTTATATGTACACTTGTTTTTCATTTTTTAAAAAAAAAATAAAATAAAAAAATCTCTTTACGTAATGTTGAGATGGCAAAACTATGATAGGTATGTACAAACTTTTTACACTTTATATGTACAAATAACATTTCTCATTACTTGTTTTCTTTAAAAAAAAAAAAGACAGTTCTATTTACTTAAATGTTGAGATGGCTTGATCGAGGAGTTAGCTTAAAGATAAAGGTTTAACTCCTTATCGAGATTACTCAGGTTCAAATCCCATCCGATGTGCCCCTCCACCTTATTCCTCTTGTAATTAAAAAAAAAAGATGTTGAGATGGCAAATTCTTTTTTATTTTTGGGTTGAGTAAATTAAATGAGTGTTGTATAAATTATGTACAAGGTATGTATAAATAGATTTATTGATCAGGTTTGGAATGTTATTACACTAATCGATTGATGTACAAAAATAGGAGAGGGGATTTACGGATAAAAAAAAAAAGGAGAGGGGCCATGTGACACTAAAGGACATGTAGTTATTTTTTATTAGTTCATGTGTATCGGTTGGTGGAATATGAGAAAAGACCTTGTACGAGTTAGATTGACACAATTAAAAAAAAAGAATAATACTATATAACACTACTAATACTTAACACTAGTTTAGGTTGTAATCAAAATGGTATTAAATGATAAAACTAAGAATATCCACATCTCTAATATTATATTTATATATATAAAAGTATGAGAGGAGTTACTGTCTTCTAGAACAATACAATTTTTTGTTTTTCCTATTTTAAAACATGTACTTAACTTCAAACCAATTTATCTCTTGTACGTAGGGATAAAAATTTAAACCGACCCGACCAAGAACCCGGGGGCTTTGATCCGAATGGGGCAAAACTTTTTCGCCCCTCGAGTTGGCAGTTTGTGGCAAATCGGGTCGTCAGGGCGGGGCGGGGCGGCTGCACCCCGTTTAAATTAAAAAATTGAAAATAAACAAAAAATATATATGGAAAAAATAGGTAAAAAATAAAAAATTTATTTTAAAAAACCTAAATAGGTCGGTAAACGGGTCAAAACTTTGACCCGATTATCCCCCGACCAAACCAGAATTTCGACGAGATCGGGAGCCGGGGGGCCAAGAAAAAGGATTCAGGGGTGAGGTCGGGCCGGACCCGATTCGCCCTGAACCCGACCCGTTGTCATCCCTACTTGTAGGTGTTGGACCCTCATAGAGAAGTATTGAAAAAAAAGAAAATGAAGAGAATATTTAACGTCCTTTGGGGTGACCAGGAACATGGGCCACCTGGCAAAAGAAATGCATTGGACATCTTGAAAGAAAGAATGTTATCCTGCATTTGAAGGAGGGATCAGACGTATTAACCTCTCTGATGTATACAAAGCATTTGAATGTAAACTGTGGTGATGGCAAGGCCGAATATTTCTAGAATGATCTCCAGCTGCCTCTAGGGATTCCCTCTTCTTCTCACGTTCCTAGCAGGTTACTAATATCAAAGTTGAAGATTTCCAAATTGAAGGGCATTTGGGCTGTGAATAAAGTAATTAAGACTAGTCCAAATTGAAGGGCATCTGGGTTGTGAATAAAGTAACTAAGACTTAGTGCTTCCAAAATAGATAGATGGTTGTATATGTTAGATCGTCATTGTTTATTTTGTTAGAATGATGAAATTGAATTATTTTGGTTTGCTAACAACTCAGGTGGCTCCTTTTCCATATCTACTTGTGTGGAATAGATTACAAGCATTTAGAATTTGCAGAAATCTTACAAGGTAGTATGAAACAAACTCTTGCCTACTGAGATTTCTATATTTATTTGGAAATTATGGTATAATTGGATTCCAGTAGATAAAAGGCTCAGAAATAAGTTGGAGATCTGTTTCCCCAATAAGGGGCGGCTTCTATTTGCTGTCCTGTGAAAAATATCATTCAAATAACATCCTGGATGCAGAGCAATTAAGGCAATCCCCACAGACATAAGGTTATGTAGGCAAAGAAGACTACTCCATCTCTAACAGAAAATATCAGGTACTCTAAGAGTACTTTATTATGGTACTCCAAGCCAATTAAAAACCTACATGTAGGTTTAACGTTCTCACATGTGGGATATTAGATCCTACATGTGAGATTTTGATTGGCCTCTTAGAGAAGCTGAATTTTTCCCATACATAGATTGAAATTGATTCCTTAAATGCCTTTCAAATGATCCAAAACAAAGAAAAAGGTTCTGGGAGATTGGTGTATATTGTAGCATAAATTCAACACTTCTTTAATGAGCATGATTAAATCATTACACATACGGACAGAGGATAATAAAGATGTTAGTTGGATGGTGCGCCTAAATACACGTTACACAAATATATGATTTCATATTATTTCCCAGGCAGAGGTCACGATTCATGAATTAAGGGTGTTTGAAAGTCATAAGCTACAAGGAAGAATAACTAGTGATAGTATATTGAAAACTGGACAACAAGGTATTCCATATGTGAGAAGCGATAGGATAACATGATTGATGTGTTGATGCTTAATTACTTTGTCATTAGCCCTCTAGTTATAGTTTGCTATGCTGGAGTCCTAATTCCTGAAGTTTGATTACCTTCTAGCGTTTATTGTTTTACCTTGATTTTTCATTTTTAGTTTTAATGTCCCCTAACTTTTTTATACAGTTGTTTTTAAATTTATAAAAAATTTACCTCCAACTTGGATTTTTGAATTGAGCCTCAAAAATGTTTAGCGTGTTAATATGGCGACCAATTGGTATAAAAACTTTCAATGTTTCAAGTCTCATCAGTAATGAGTCCCGCTATGGAGAGTATTACTCTCCCCTTAAAGAGAGTACACTCCTCTGTGACTACATCTGATTCGGACTTGGGGGATTGAGGGTCCCTCAAGCTCCAATTAAATGTAACCACACAGGAGGTGTACTCTCCTTAGAAAATTTGCATCAGTAATTGAGTAATTTTTTTTTTTTGATTACAAAGGGAGATGGGAGAGGGGATGGTGGATTCGAGCCTGGATCACTCTGGTAAAGGATCATGTCATTTTCCACTCGGACTGTCTATTGATCCCAGTAATTGAGTAATTGAGCTCAAGCAAAAACAAAGAGTTAAAAAAAGAAAAAAAAAATGTAAAACGCGGCTAACCAATAGTCGTTGGGTAGCCTTTGCGACTCTAGGAGGAATTGGATAAAAACGACTGTAAGGAACCGGAGGAAGCCGACTACGTTAAAGAAGGGCCGGCGGTCTCAACAGCTTAACCGAAGACAAACTCAATCTGTACTCAGTGAGTCATGGGTGGCGATTCGCAGTTTGAGATCCACCAGAACGCCTACATAAAGCTGGTCCTCCACGCCGTGAAACACCAAACCTCCGCCGTTAACGGCGTCCTTCTCGGTCGCTCCTCCGGCCATGGTGACTCCGTCGAAATCGTCGACTCTGTCCCCCTCTTCCATTCCCAGATCGGCCTCCTGCCTCCCCTCGAAATCGCTCTCATCATGGTCTTTCGCTCTTCCCTGTCCTATCTTCTTCTTCCTTTCTTTTTTTAGTTAATGCTGATATTTTTTCCATTTTGAATTCTGATACAATAGATAGAGGAGTATTACGGAGAAAAAGGCTTGAGTATAGTTGGATATTTTCACGCTAATGAGAGACACGATGATGTAGAGCTTGTTACTGGTGCTAAGAATATCGGTGATCATATTACTCGATATTTTCCTCAAGCTGCTTTGCTGCTGGTACTTTAATTAATCCAATTGTGTTTGTAATCGTTTAGATACTCCAGATTTGATCTGAAAGGAAAGGGTTAAGGGCATAATGCTTGAATTTGTGATTTTTCAGTTAGATAACAAAAAGCTCGAGGCATTACCGAAGGGGAAAGACAGAAGTCCGGTGATGCAGGTAATCTACTTTTCTACCCGACTGGTTTGCGCTGTGTATTAGTTGATAATGGAGTTTCATGGACATGAATATCTTGATAGGATGCTATTGACCTATTGTTTACTTTGTGACTGAAATTTAGCTTCTTGTTATGAGAAAGGATAATTAATATAGTTGTTGCATATTACTGTTGCTTGATGGATTAAATCTAGTCACTCATGTTATAAGAGAGGATAATTACTATAGCCGTTGCCTGTTACTGTTGTTATGATGACAAATTTTGAAATCATGAGCAAGGCAATCCCGCCCCGCCCCTGCTGGAACTGCAGTTGATGTTAGGCTTATAAAAGCAAAAAAGAGGGGAGTGGTGGGGTGGGGGAATCAGCTACACACAATACTGAGGCGCCTGCCTCAGGGGACTTGAGGGGTTCACCTCATTCAAGGAGGCCACTGCCTCAAGACTGATGAAAATACTGCCCTGTGATGAGCCTCACTTTGAGGCGGGACTCAAGGGACACTTCAGCACCTTTTCTTAAACAATGGTCCTTTGTATTGTCAGGCGGTGGCAGAATGAGATTGGAGTTAGAAATTCTTTTAAATTATTGTCTGTCAACCAACTTTTATGAGTTTACTCTCTTACTATTACTTTTCTGGCTATGTATCAATGTCAATCTATTAAATGAAGCTATATGTTTTTATGCTAATAGATTATCATTTGGATTGAGTATTCCAGTTTTCTGACAATTATTTTATTTATTCAAGAATCACATGTGTTGTTCAATGTTGGATTTCATCTCTACATTTCAAAGATGTGTCTGGTATAATACTCAACCCCACCCACCTATCTTTACAAGCATGTACACATTCACTCTTGCTCCTCTACTATACTGTTGAAATTTTAGTGTCTTCCCTTAAAATGAACCGTTTCTAATTTTCTGAATACCTATCCTTATTTTGTATCCTTCCTCGACTACAGCTACAAAGAATATCATGGGCTTTAGCCTTTCTTTTGGTCAATTCTAACAGTGGCAATATTGGGTGGTTTACCCTCACCAGAACTGGTAGGATTGGAACCTTGACTTTTATCTTCCATCACGCGCTATGGAATTCTATTGCCGTTAGTTCGGTTGTTGAGCACGTGACATCTGTTTTCTTTGGGGATTGCAGGTAGCATGGGGAAGAACCCTTTTTTCCCCTCTGTTGGGTGTGGCCTTGTTCAGAGTTTTACATCTGATTGATATGACAGGCTAGCACAGCAAAGAACTGTTAGATGAGTTAGAGACCTGGTAGTTTAGGTGTGAATATTTGTTTGCATTTTGATTATTTGGGGACTCTAGGAAGCATTTGTGTTATCTGTTTCACTTGAGTAACATATGAACTGTCCTTCTTGTCACATATGTTAATTTGTGCTTTGCATATTTTATTCTTCAGTTTTGCACATACATACTGGGTTGTCTCGTTCCTTTCTCTGCGAACAAGCTCTCTCTCTCTCTCTCTCTGTCTCTGTCTCTGTCTCTGTGTGTGTGTGTGTGTTAGTTATGCTGTATGTTTGAATCTATCAAATTTATTTCATCTTGCTTCCGCTGCAATTCATTCATCTATTGTATTTCCTTAACTTTGAACTATACTTGTGCCACTGTCTGTTTTTCTCCATTTTGAATGACTAAGAGCTTCTTAAACTGACATGTTCCTCTTGTCCTGCTTTGTTATCGAGCTTTACATTAAGGACGCATGTTGAATGTGCTCCTCTTGTCCTGCTTTATTATCCAGCTTTACATTAAGGATGCATCTAGAAGTTGGAAGCTAGTAGGTTCAGAGGTTGGCAACAAGCTTACTATCAAGGAGCCGTCTGCAAATATAGTCCTCTTGGACTACCTTGCATCTGAGAAATGGAAGGATATAGTAGATTTTGATGATCACCTTGACGACATCAGCAAGTAAGACCCCCGTACTTGTTTCTTCTCTCAATTGGTTCTGTGAGACTCTTCGGTCTTGTGCTGCCATAGAGAAATTAACATATGCTACCTTCTGTATTACCCTTTTCCTTGGTAGGGACTGGCAGATCGGAACTTTTCCAGTGAATTTTGATGGGGGGAAGGCATATCTGGTCAACTGCTTTAACTGAAATTTTTGGAGACTGGTGCCCTTAAAAACAGGGGCAGAACATCATCAATTCTATTTGCAGGGAATTTCTGTTGATGTACCATATTGATATATTTCTATACCTTTCTTGGTATAATGACATTTCTTGCAAGAGACGCATTGAATTCCAAGTATCTAACGCAACGCCATTTGAGTTTGGAGCTTATAGTGTTGATAAAGAACCATTTATTCCTTCGTTATCTTTTTGTTTTCTTTACCACATAAAAATGCATCAAGTTCCATGGGGAGAACTGGGTTTGGTAGATACAGAGTTGCAGTGAGTAGTTAGAAATGCATGGATTCATCATGCTGCATGGTGGACAACTTCTGACAGGGGGCATCTACAGGCTATTCAAGAAAAAGATCTCTCACCATAATCAATGATCTTTCGCCATGTGTGCGTCTAGAGGGAGATCGGGACTAGGCTGTTCACTCAGTGCTATTCAATCAGTTTTCTAATTTCTTAACACCGTGAGTAAAAGTATTATGCACTTCTCTATTTCAAATGTTTAACTATCCATCCAAATCTCAGGAAGCATCTTACTGCTTCTCCAAAAATTGTAATACAAAATTAAATAAAATAGCGCTTAATGAGAAATGTTTGTGTATATACACAGTGCGTAAAATTTGTACACATACTTTTTATATTTACTTAAATAAATGTTTTTGACCTCATTTTTTTTTTAATGACAATTTTTAAGGGTGTGAGTAAATTTAAAAGTATATACAAATGACACTCATTTTTTTTTAATTGACAACTTTTGAGAGTGTAAGTAAAATTTAAGAGTGTATACAAATAGTAGTCCTCGTGCTTAATTGGTTAGTCCAAATGGATTGACATTTTTCCCCATGCTTATGTCCAAAGTAAAGCTCTTTATATATGCTCCTTGAGACTATACATCACTAGTCTTGATACATATTGATTTTCAAGTACCATATATCATTTCGTAGAGCTTAAGATTATTTTCTACAAGATGTTTATCTATCAATTTAGAAAATAGAGAACTCAAGATAGCTCAAATAAAGTTAATTAAAAGACCAACGACCAATAAAAAAAAAGTTCAAAAGCTTGGATAACATATTAGTATATTTCTTTATATTATATAAATAGATAAATATAGAAGGAAACAAGTTTCCAAAGTCCATAAAGGGACAAAAGAGAATGAAGAAAGTAGAAAATAGTAAACATAATCTCCTAAATAAATAAATAAATAAATAATATTGAGTTTTTTTTTTTTTTATGGGTGAATAATATTGAGTTTAAGTATTCTTAAACGTATTAATGAGCAATAAAAGCATAATCAATATTTAATAAAGCGTAAAACGTGACATAAATATAAAGTTTTGAATACAAGTGTTGTCACCTAAGCAGCCATTTAGAAGACTAGTAATACGTTATGGAAATAAAAATTATTTGTGTTTTCTTATTTTCTTTTCCCCAAACTTATAAAAATTGTCTCTTCGTAAAACCCTAAACCCTTACTCCCCCGCCAAACTGCGTTCAGGCGCTGTCAATTAACTGAACCCGTCTTTTCTCGGTTCCCGCACAGCCGGTGCCACCACACGGCGGAACGGCCCCCTTACTCTCTCTGTTTCCGATAAGTTTGGAAAACTCTTAATCCTGAGAAGTAGAAACCATGGAACAAGAAAAGGGGGAATCTACTGAGATGAAGAAGCAGAAGCAGAAAACCCCAAAAATTCCAGTGTGGAACTTGCCAGATGTTCCTAACGGAAGGCTACCTCAACACGTTGAGCTCCAGAGAACTCGCGTTGTCTGCAACGCTGATGCCCCGACTAATGTATTCAGATAAAAGAACATATTTTTAAGTATATTTCATGCTATAATTTTGCCTTTCTTAGACTGAGCTTTCGTTACATTTCTTCTTCTCGTTTTTTTGGATTAAAAGACAGAGAATATACGATATTCTGGCGCCTATGCTTCCATGGGAGTGGATAACAGCTTGCGGTTGGGACATTTTCGTGACAATTTCAGAGTGGAAGTAACTAAACTTACTGAGGATGATATGGAGTTCGATATGATAGGGATTGATGCTGCTCTAGCCAATGCTTTCCGCAGAATCCTCATAGCCGAGGTTTGTGCCCTGCATTTCACCAAGCTATTTTTCTTTTTTGCTTTTTTCCCAAAATTTTCAAACAGAAATATTATTTGGTGGAGGAATGGGTTCCGTTGATTTTACTGATGGGCTGACCTTAAAGGGAAATAAGAGAGAAATCATCGGGAATAATAAAAGCTCTTCATTATTGTTCCTTATCAGTGTTGTTGGTGTCTATTTTCAAATAATGGCCAAATTTTGTTGCATAAGTAGGACAGGCTATACTTCTTTCATGCACTAAGGAGCAGGTTGCTGAAGTTGAGCTGTTATATTTACATCAAGTTTATGCTGTAGTTTGTTTTATTTTAGATGGGAAAGCAGGTTCTGGAGTCATCGTTAACCAGAGATGATCCGGGTTAGAATCCCCACCGTCCCCTCCCCCATCCCCCTTTGTAATTTAAAAAAAAAAAAAAAAAATCAGAGATGATCCTGCTCTTTGGTTCAATGAGTAGCTTTAATTTTCGGCTGAGCTTATTCTGGGTCTGATTAGTGATGCGGTGGAATTTTCGAGGTTTTTAATTTGTGTATTGAATGATACGTGCAGAGGTGATCGTCATTTTGAAGTTCATGATACTGGTGCCTTAAGGGATGTTTCACGCATGGTCTTCATTAAGATTTGTGAAATGTGCAGTTTGAGTGCTGAAGGCACACACCTTAACTTGGTTAGACGCACGACTTAGGGCATAGATAGGATAACAATTGTATCTAGTAGCTTTGTTTATAGTTTGCAGCATCTAAAGTGTATTTTCTGATTCTTTGACACTTGAAAGTAGAATACAAGATTTAGAGAGTAGAGAAGATCAGTAGATTATAAGTAAAGCAGGCTGCTTGTCCCAGCTCCTTGCATCTGACAATACCTGTTGCATGCTGAAGTTTCAACATTTTAGCGGAAGACATTGGATCACAGCAGTCCTAATTTAAATGTCCAAAATGCTGTAATTGGGTATAGTTGCCTTTTCTCTTCATAAGGTAAAGTGTTTGACGTTAAGGCATTTTGAGGCATAAGCTTCATCATAAAACCAAAAATTTTGAGAAATTATTAAAATACTAGAGAAACTCATAATTAATCATAAAAAATCTTCAATGTTCATGATACAAAATTTCAAAGTATGCAAACGAGTGAAAGAAAATAATCTACAAACTAACCAAAGTTTTATTATTTTAGTTGGTGCAGCAGTGTGCTACTTTTTTGCATTGGTTCTCTGGTCCAAGTGTATCCTGTCTTCCAAGGAAACCATAATCCTTGATTAGCAATAATTTTAGTATTGCTAGATATTTGCTGACATGCAGTTTTTGTATATTCTAGTTGTTGGCAATGAGCTATATCTAATATGATTTGGAGCTTTATTTTTATTTTTAAATTTGTTTAGGGCCTACTCCTTGAAGTGAATTTTGGAGAATTGAGGAGTGAGTGTCTGAGTTGTGTCAAAGTATGCCCTACAGAAATAAGCATATTATAAATCATGAACAATCTTTAGAATTCTCTACGGTTTACGCAATTAAAAATAATAGATTATTAGAGTTGAATCTTGCAAGTATTCTACTCTTATTTACAGTGAAAGAAAGCTTAATAGTATGCGTTGTCATCATGAGTACTAATATCGTCTATGAAATTGTAAGCATATCTAATTCTTCCATCATCTTCGCCATCATCATTGATTCTATCTATTCATCTCGCTAGTTTGCGAATTGTTTTGATACCTTCTGCTTTTGCCAAATTCAAACAAACTGTCCACTAATATAATTTTATAAATAAAAAGACATTTGAATGTAACAAGAATTAAGAACTTTTGTGGAAAAGATCATATTCGACAAGGTTGACTTCATTTACCAATTGAACTTTCAATTCCTTTAGGTTCCAAAAGAATTACTATGGGCTCTTCACTAATTGCAGTAGTATGTTTGATGCTACTTCACCATCATCGTTAGCAAGGTATTCATGATTAGATGGAAATCTTTGAAAGTCAAAAGATCATTTCCCACTTTGATTGACTTTATTTGTATATGTTGATTTTTGAGCTTCTTGTTGCATGCATAATATAAAACTGAGTTTATCATCTTTTTATCAATCAAGACAAAAATTGATAGGCTTAACTAACATTTTTTATTGTGGCTTAACTAACATTTTTTATTGTATGTTTGCTCAAATATGGAAATAAACTAATGGGGCTAATTAAAGGATTTCAAATGTTCAAATTACAAGAAAAAAGCTGAAATTTAAGGGTAAATTTAGCATATGCCTAATTGGGATTTGAGGTGGGATGAGGTGCTGCCTGAAATTCAGTGTGAAAACTAATGCCTTCAAGCATCGGGGTTGCGCATACTCCACATCTTTTTTACCATTAACTTCACTAACGATAAGACTTATGATATTCGTTTTCTTTATAAATTGATGAATTTTATAATTTGTTTTGTTACATAATATAATAGAATTGAGTGGAAATGAGTGGTGTAGAAGTGAATATGTGGCTTCCAAGAAATATGTGGATAAAATGTGATTTGGTATTTTATGTTTTAAATAGATGCACAAATTGACAACCGTTTTGTGATGGCATGGTATAAAGGGTGTGTGAGGTGGGCCTCAAGCTGAGAAGTACCCTCAAATTGAAACGCAAAAACACAAATGCATTTGGTGGACAAAGAAGATCAATAAGATGGAAATGATAGTAATGACTAAGATGATTGAAAGAATGAGATATTACAATAACTTTATAAGTGGATATTTTAAGCTTCTTTCAGTTTCTTTATTGCAAATGGCCGTAGGCAACCATTTGCAAATGGTTATAATTATAAATGAAGGAATCATTGTATTTTTTGGGACACATGTCCACCAATTCACCACACCTCATGATCCCATCACATCAGGCTACAAATTGACTTCTCAACAGAAGTTAACTAAAAAAATTTTCCACTTAGCAAAAATTCAAAAAATAAACATTGATAAAGCAAATGTCAATTATAAATAGTTGCCAAACATAGGCTAAATAGTTGCTAAATCATAGTGCCTAGAGGCTTAAACCTTACCCTACGAAAGAAATACATTTCTTTACCTAATTGCACCTTTTTGTACTTGCATTTAGTGGAGAAACTTTGTGGTCTTATGGAAGGTGTGAATGGTAAATTGAGTATGTTTGAAACTTGAAAGTAGTTGTGGATCCCGAGAAATATGCAGTTCAAATTGGTTCAAATCATAGATACTTCATAATGGGAAAGAAAACACCCGGTTATTTTTTTCGGTGGTTGTGCTGTATTTATATTCTTTCAATTGATTCCTTTCTTAGAATGTCAGAGCAAGCAAAGTTATTTATGATTGTTTACTTGTTCATAGGTGGGTTATTGGTTTTTTTTTTTTTTTGTTATCATTTTCTACCTTACGGTCCTTCAAAATTCGAACTATAATTTCGTTCAAATGATTTGCTAGGAGTACTATAGATGATTTATGGTTTATCACAAGTATAAGTTTTGTTTTTGTAGAACTTTGGTTCATTTAATTACTCATTTATGTTGAGATTTATGCCTCACCTAACGAAAAAGCAAATTGCCTGAATAATCATCAAGGTAATGAATAATTGTTAAGAGGCAAAGAATGTCTTCTAGCAGTGTGCAAATACTTTGAGGCTGCTTTGCTCTTTTAGAACATGGGTTCTTACAAAATTGAACCCATGCCAGTATTTTAGATTTTTAAATGCAAATTTCTAAATTCTTGTAAGGTTGTTTTTTACTCTTAGAATTAGGAGACAAGTTGCTTGATGCATATGCTTTGAGAAAACTTGTTTTCACTTTGTATAAGCAGGAATGCACTAGTTTCCTATCTATAAGCATTTGAAGTATTTCCGTGATGTTAATTTGTGCTAATATTTTAGCATTTTAATTGACGATGACCTAATTCTTGCAAGATGGCTTCTTACCCTTAGGATTAGGATACAGCGTACTTCATGCGTGTTATTCAAGCAAGCTTACTATGACTTAATTTTCTTTATGTTCAATAATGGCTTGATTTGCTAGATTAGTCATGCTATATGCATTTGATGCTTCCGAGTATGAAATTAACTGCTTTTTCCATTTTGTTTGTTTCTATATAGCTTCCCACTATGGCTATCGAAAAGGTTTTGATTGCAAATAACACCTCAGTTGTCCAAGATGAGGTTCTTGCCCATAGACTGGGACTCGTTCCACTTAGAGTTGACCCAAGATTGTTTGAATATATGTCAGGTTTTACCTTGTCAGAGAACTTGCTTTCTTTGAAATTAATATCCTCAATTATTATCTTATAATTTTTGCCACTTTCTAACGATGCAAGTTTGATAGTTAAGTTGTTTCCTTTTTCCAGAAAATGATGTACCTAATGAAAAGAACACTATCGTATTCAAACTTCATAGTCGTTGCGATAAGGGCAGTCCACGGATTAGAGGTATTATGCATATATCAGTGGATGAAAATATTGTTCTCTGTTTGATTTTATGTCATTCATCACCATTTCATTTCTTTGTGATGTTACTGACCAAATGCAGCACTTCCGTTTTCTGTCTTTGGATACAGTGTTGTCCAAAGAACTACAATGGTTGCCTGGAGGGAGTGAGTTAATTCTGAGTACAGAAAAGGCAGCTGAGATTCAACTTCAAAGCCCAAAACTTACACTTCATTCACTCGTAGCCAAGATTCTCTACCCGAATTTTCCAAGAATCCAATTGGCCTCAAGCATGAAGACATTATTATAGCTAAACTGGGACCTGGTCAGGTAGTTATCGGTTTGCTTTTGAAGCCTTTAGTTGACTAATATTTTATCATTACGAATTGGGAATGAAGTCTTTATCATTTATCATTTCAGCTCATTCATATTTAGGTTTTTGAATGTTTGGCGCTTCGGCCAACTATCTAATGCATTTGAATCTCTCACAAAACTTTTCATTTGGGAATTTAATGCTACTCATTTACAGGAAATCGAGTTGGAAGCACATGCCGTAAAGGGAATGGGTAAGACACATGCAAAGTGGTCCCCTGTTGCCACTGCATGGTATAGGATGCTACCCGAGGTAATTCTTACTGCTTTCTTTATTATTAACTTCCATATGAGTGTAGATGAATTTTAGCATATGTTTTGTCCATTATTGCATTTGAAATATGCGTATGAAGTGAAAGTTGTAATGGAAGATCTAAAATGTCAATCCTGTGTAGGTTGTGTTGTTGCAAGACGTAGAAGATGACAAAGCAGAAGAACTTGTAAAGAAATGTCCTGTTAATGTATTTGACATTGAAGATATTGGTAAAGGTAATATGATTCACGTGCCATTTGAAATACTCTTCTATTTTTGTTCGTTGTCAAATACTCTTGACTTTTTCTCAACTCTCATATAGGTAGAAAGAGGGCAACAGTGGCACGGCCTCGGTCTTGTACACTTTGTAGGCAATGCATCCTAGGAGATAATTGGAGTGAACACGTGGCCCTGCGACGTGTGAAAAATCATTTCATCTGTAAGTGAAGCACTGAAGCCTACTTCATTTCTCAAAAGTTTCTATCTTATGGTTGCTAGTGCTGTTAAACCATATTCAGATTTGGATCCCAACTTTTTTTGTAAGTGGCTCTTGCTTGCATTGTTTATCTATTCTATCTCTTGAAAGCAGAAGTGCTATCTTGGAAGTTACTGAAAAACATCATGGGTTTGCTCAAATTTGTTAATGATTTGGGGCATTCTTTTTCAAGTAGTAATTACAGTATAGTGCTTCTATTTTGTTTTGTATATTGAAGAGAACAAAAAGTATGAAGTGTCCCGAATTTTCTTTTGAATTAACAAAGCTACTCTGAAGCAACATTGTCATAGTTTATTATTTTTAATCCTGCTCTCTGCTGTAGCCATAACTTGTCAATGATGATCTGCTGTCTGTAAAACAAAAATGCAACGCTATCAGTTTTTGGTTAAGCTTTGTCTCACTTTTCAGCTACCAGCCTTCATTGGATGTGATAAATCATTTTTAGTGCTTTCATCATGATCTTGGGTTTTCAGCAAGCTTCTGGCATACAAATGCTAGTGCTGGAGTATTTTTAATTCAATTCATTCATGGACTGTGGGAAGTTGCTGAAATGTAACAAGAAAATAATTTTTTTGTTGGATGTTTATTGATGATCAACAACTTGGAGCTCTTAGTTTTAATGTTCTGAATCTTTTTGTGATATAAATTTCATATTTTCATGTTCTACTTCTGTAGTTACAATAGAGTCCACCGGAGCACTACCTCCTGAGGTCCTGTTCACTGAAGCTGTGAAGATTTTGGAAGATAAGTGTGAGCGGGTTATCACCTGCCTCTCCTGAGGGTTTTCAAGGACTAGGATCACGAATGTGCGCACCAAACGCCTATGCCGGTTTTGTAATGTAATCGTTTTACCCTGTAATTCCTTTTGGTCTATTTGCCTGAGGTTCATAACGTCTTATTATTAAGCTCAACTACCGTATGCTAAACTTTGCCAAACACGAGACTGCTATCATTGTTCACTTCGGAAAGCTTGGCCTTTTGTTATTTTCCTTTTATTTATATATATATATATATATTCCTTTTATATATATATATATATATTCATTTTCCTTTTGCTGATGTTAAATTATAATCCATTTTTTATTAAAGTGTTTTTTTTTTGTTGGGCGGGGGTGGGGGGAAGGAATGTGTATTTATTTTATTCTGCTTCCAATATGAAAATTCTAAAGAGAGGCAGAGAGGTTGCACACACATGTCCCCCTGTGATTGGGGGATCAGGGGGTCTCACCCATCATTCCCTAATCACAGGGGGCCATGCGTGTGTAACCTCTCTGTAAGAGGAGAAGTTGCTTCTCTATAGCGGGTCTGGTTTACTTTTGCAATAATTTTGATTAAATTTTATTAATCTGTGTCAAAATGGAGATGAAATTATCTTGTCAGGCTGGAGTTCATTTGATATATGAGAAATGGCGTACTCCAATAACAATAAAAATGAATATGATGGATAAATGAAGTGCTTTTTTGGAAAATATCTCATATATTGATAAAAATGAATATGATCGGTAAACGCAATGCTTTTTTAGGGAATACTTAGAATGAAATAATGAACCACAATGTTGATAATGAACCAAGATTACATGTGTCAAGAAAATTTCTAAATCTAATAAAAATTTCTATTTTAATTATCAGATTCTCAATCAGAACGTTGAAATCAGTAATGGCATACCAACTTTGGACCCAAAGAATTCTATTTATTGCAAAGAAAACAGCAGTGACATGTTGGATCATTAATATGGGAAAGACAATTAAAATTTGGTCCCATGAGTTTAAAAATGGAGGAGAAAAGGAAGGACCACAGAAGGAACAAAACAGGTCATTAGTAAGTTTAGTTAAACGCAATTAAAATGGCAAATTAAGGGTAGGGTGGGTCCCAAGCATGAGGGACAGGTTGGAGCAATTGAAGGGCCCATGTGTTGATTCATACCCTTTTGTTTGCGACAAAATACTATCAAATTATTGAACGTGGAAAGCTAAGCTTTGCCCCCCCCCCCCACACACCCACCCCATTCTTCTCTCTATATATTATCTATATGACCCAATAGATTACAATAAAAGTGTTTGACAAATCACATAGATTATAATCTGTCACACAATATTATTTTATTAGTTTTATTTTTTTTAAAAGTTAAAAAGTAAAAGTTAAACCACAATTATTTACTTTTTATAAAAACAATCAATAAAATAATATCACGTCACAAATTATAATTCAGATTATAATATCACTCAGTTGCCAAACAACCTGACATTTCTCTCTCTTCATACACACACCAAAATTTCATCAGAAAGTACCAAACTTGGAAGTTTATATCACGTTGGCCCCTCAACTTCGATTGGTTGATTTTATCAACCACCTTATAATTTTATTTCATTCTCGGTGATTTGTATATGTACATGTTATTGATATTGATATTGATAGCAACTTTATTATATTGCAGCCTGGTTTGAAGTTAAAAGTTATATTTTTATAAGACATTAAAATTTATTAATTCAATCGTTTGTGGTCTTTTCCGAGCAAAAACTCACAAGCTAAAAAATCATTGATAGGTCATGCATTCAGTCAATTTAATCACGTAACATTTTATAAGCAACCGATGCTAATCCCAATAGAACAATTTGAATATTGAGCAATCAATTCATATATATGGTTGAAGGCATGTAAGCTTTAATAAGTCTCAATTAATTGTAGAGAAGTTTTCTTTTCTTATAGTTGGACAAAAAGATACATAGTTTATCGGTCCGTCTTCAAGATTTTCTACAATTTTCTTTGTTCACTAAACTGTTGCTGTCTTCTTCTCTAAAATCTACAGACAACTTCTACAGTAAAAGCAGTATTCTAATGTAGATTAATGAAGATCTCGATGAAAAAAATGCAATTTGAGCAATCTTGGAGCAAATTGGGGGAAATTGTAAGTTGGGTGACCTGTAATGAAAACGGCGTCTCTCACACCCAAGAAAGAAAGAATGCATTGGTATTGGTATAGCCCACAGGCCAGAGTCACCCACCGAACTCTCTCTTTCAACGATCTCAAAAACCTTTTCTTTTGCCTTCTCTCTCATTCAATCCACACATTTTAGGAGGAAGTGGAACTGTCGCTCTTCTTTTTGCTCTCTTTCTCTCTCTCTCTATAGTTTGAGTGCTCTCTCTTTTCTTTTCTTAGTTTTTTCCCCTCATTTGCAAAAGCAGAAACATGAAAACCCTAAAGTTCCGATCTTTGTGACTTCAGGTACTCTCTTTTAGCTGTGGGCTGATTTTTTTGCCTTACTTTTGAACTGGTCCAGTGATTTGCTAGGTGGGTTTTGCTTCTCCATTCCACATCTTCTTTGTTTTTTTAGCATTCCGTCTCTTCGTGTGGGGTTTTCTGGATCCCTGTTGGTAGGGTTTTTACAGAAAAGTCGTGGGTCTTTGCTCAAGATCTGCGTGCTTTTTATGGGCCCAATTTTTTTCACATTCATTTATCTGCTAATTCGTGCTTATCTTTTTCTATGTGGTGAGTTCCTGCTTTGTTGAGTATTTGAGGAACTGCATTTTGTTCTATGAGTTAATTGAGTCACTTTTTACAATTTAATGGTGATCCGAAGGATTTGGGGGGTTGTTTCTTTTAAATATAGGCTTTTGGATAACAAGACTGTGTCCTGAGGTAAACAAAAGTGATCTTTTTGTTCAGGGTATTGGAATTATTTTTCTTTGCTTGAATTTCTGAATCAACATATTTATCAGCGTTCACATCTATTCACTGTGTTTTACTTCAAACAGAAAGGGAAAAAATGAGGCATTATTTTTTACATATTGAATATGTTTTTATCATCCAAGTGGGGCTTTTTCTGGATTTATAATCTGAATGTGCTGGATTTGCCCGTGATTGCAAAGACCCTTTTTTTTTTTTTTTAAATATCTTTTGCTGATTTTTTTCTCATTTTCTCAAGCCTGCTCAAAGCCCAATCTTGATTCATCTTCTGATTCTGTAGTTTATCTGCTTTATTGTGGTAGGTACCTGCAAGCTGTAGATAGGATTGGGGATAATTATGCTTGATGTTGTTGCTGGGAAGTGCCAAATATTGAATCTGGGAAATGAGTAATTGGTTTGTTTGATATGGTTAATTCAAGGAGTCTGTGTTTATTACTTTATTTCAATGGCATCTGAATCTAACATCAAGAGTTCGTCAGATAAGCAGAGCAAAATACATGGAATCCAAACCTTAAGTGGAAATTCTCGTAAGGCTTCACCGATGCCGGTGTCTAAGACTGGAAAGCTGGAAACTTCTGCAAGAGAGTCATCTAGGAATGCCGAACCTGTTGCTTCTAAGAAAATTGCAGCAGCAGGGGAAAAGAAGTTACATAATCATCAGCAAAAGGAGTCAGTCAATTCCGTAGCCAATATACTGGATTCAAGCCTGCAATTGGGTAATTCCAAGCAAGCCCAACCATTAGAGACTACTTCTGATCAGGGAAAGAGATCATCTGGTCGGGCAGTTATCAAGGATAGCCTAGCTTCTGCTAAAATGAGTGATGGAGCTAGTAGCCTTGCAAAAACAAGTGGAAGTGCCAAAATCAGTGACCGGCTTGATTTTGGTGAGAGTGGAAAAAGTAGTTTGTGTAGGGGAAGCACGAGTACTGATGTAAGTGATGAAAGTACTTGTAGCAGCCTGAGTAGCAGTGTTAACAAACCTCATAAGGCAAATGATATGCGATGGGAAGCCATACAAGTTGTACGAGCAAAAGATGGTTCATTAGATTTGAGGCATTTCAGATTGTTGAAGAAGTTGGGCTGTGGAGATATTGGAAGTGTCTATCTTTCAGAATTATGTGG
>CAVNYN010231849.1:0-31826 GCA_963692815.1 Nyctanthes arbor-tristis
ATCTAAAAAAAAAGAAAAAGAAGAAAACCTCTCTCTCTCTCTCTCACACACACACAAACACAAAAAAGAAGAGAGAGAGAGAGAATGGTATGGAATGACAACCGATTCAAATGCAATCTGACGTCAACTGTGAGCTAATGCAGATGCTTGAAGGTGAACCTCCATTGGCACATTATGAACCATACGAAGCCGCTAGATATGTGGCAGAGGGACGAAGGCCATCTTTTAGGGCCAAAGGTTTTATTCCAGATATGAGAGAGTAAGTGGACGGTACTATGTGTAATGCGTGCTTCCTGCAATAAATGGACCCTGAAGTAACTTAATTCATATGTTTTTGAACACCTTGGTGCAAACTGCTGCCAGTCGAAAACTGTTATCTTAGTTCTATTCATAAATTGGACCCCAAAATAACTGAACTCATATATGGGATTTCTGCACAGCCATTTTCCTTAACATGCATAAATTTGTCATTATCCCAACAATATGTTTGACCGAATTCTCGATTGCCTAATTTCCTTGTGAATCGGAAATGTTTCAGTTTAACCGAGAGGTGCTGGGCAGCAGATATGAGTCAGAGACCTTCTTTCTTAGAGATTTTGAAGAGACTTGAAAAAATCAAAGACATGTTGCCCTCCGATCATCACTGGAGCATCTTCACAGGATGAGATAAACGGAATATTCGAGATAGAACTTCATTTTTACCACTACCAGTGTCTTCTTTTGCTCCATACTATACGGAATAGAGATCCAGCTGTGAATTGAAGTCCATCGTTTGAGGTTTGCGAGACCGGCGATTGTTTGGCCAGTGCTTTATTGTGTCATTTGGATTGAACCTCCAAGATGTCTCTCTTATTTCTAGTTTTCTACAGTCCAAAGTTCTTCATCCCAAAAGTGAGTGGCTATTAGAATTGTAATTAACATTTATGAATGTTCATTCTCCCATCTTTCCTTTGAGTTGTCAATCTGTTGTAGTTTAGCTAACGTCTCCTAATAATTTCAAACAGTTATAAATCTGTCTTGGGCTACACACACGTTCTGGTGCTGGAATGAAATACTGTTGATAGAATGTTATATGACTTGGTGTTTAGATGTACTTATTTCATGTTTACAAGTATGAAACTGAAAAGAATAACGCATGCGATAATGTGTTGTTATCGCAAGTTAATTTAAGCATAGAGATTGTAATGCGACTCAATGAAGTGAATTAAGGATGTCAAAGTATTCCAAACTATTGGGAAAAAAGTGCGAACGAATCTCACATCGGTTAGACATTGGAAAAGTGATGAGTTTATAAAGAATTAAGTTATTTCACCTGATAGGTTAACCTTTTGAGAGGGAACCTCAGTTCTTTACTCTGGTATCAGAGCCAATCTCGAACTTAGCCATGTGGCCATGTGGGTGCATGCACGAGACCCCAAATATTGGCGAATGGAGGAGCCGAGGAGGTGGGCTCTAAAGTTGAATCGTGATAATCAGAAAAATCTATGGGCGTCTCAAGGCGGTTGTGTCCATGTAAGGCCATAATACACGTAGTGGATGATTTGGCCCTTAAGAGCAAAAAAGATAGGTGGATGGGGGAAGATGGGTGGATGGGGATTGTTGGGAAAAAAGTATGAATGAATCTCACGCTGGTTAAACATGGGAAAAGTTATGGATTTATAAGGAATTAAGCTACTCTACCTGACAGGGTTAACTTTTTGAGATGGAACCCCAAATCCTTACATGAACCGCTTGAAACCCACCTTGAATGCGTCCGTCAGCGGGGTTGGTAGGGGTGTTGATTACGACCCACCGATTTAAATTAAAATGTTTAAAAATAATATTATTTTTTCATGTCTCTTTAAAATTGCTCAATAGGTAATACAAACTAGCTGATTCAAGTTACTCGATATCAATGATTGGCAAGAACTTTCCAAAAGTTTTTTCAAAAAAACTTTCCTTCCATGTAACGTAGATGAATACATACCATATAAATTTAAAATACACAAAGTTTGAGTTTGTATGTAACCTTTTTTAACAAGGTTTCGTGTTACAGTCTCCTCAGATGTACGAGACCCTTACCATTGAAGAAAGCATAAACTACGTATGGGAAAGTATGGGTGGGATAGTTTTTAATCGACGACACTCAATAAAGTGAAGAAAAACAAAAGAACTTAAAACTTTGTCAATAAATTTCAAGTCAATTTGCAAGTCCATTTTCTTTACCCGGACAAGATTCTTCAGGCAAACAACCATCGAACACCTAGTTGATATCTCACTGCAAGTTCGGCTCAACATTGAGTAATAAATAAGTATGCAATTCCCCTTTTCCCTGTATTGGTTACAAGAACTTGTACAATAATCAGAAAACATGAGTATGAACTTTGCATGTGAATCTTGGGAATTGGATTCCTACATTAAAAATGTGCAGAACATCCATCGGATTTACTAACGAGGATGATTCAGGTCAAAATTAAATCAGTTTCTTCTTTTCAAAGAACGACTTCAAGTGCCATAGCTGCAGTCCTGCCACTGACAAGCAAATGAAAAATGACAAAACACTCATCCACGCCATTTTGCTGTTGGTAGACCTGTTAAGTTGCTGCATTTCTTCTTCCCTGGACCAAGAAACCATCATTCGTGAGTGATGAGGTTATACGTCATTCATCAAAAGGAAAGTTAAATCCAAGGTATAGAACATGACTTAAAAAATAAAATGAAGCCCATTCCCAGTCTTGGGGCAAAAGATCCCTTGGGGGGGGGGGGGGCAACTGGGGTGATGACGTTATCGGGGAGGTCCTGCAAGAAAATAGCTCGACGCCAAGAGATGATAAAAAGCTTAACAGCTCCCATTCTTATTACTTTTTCAATGGGCCCAAAAAAAAAAAAAAATTGAAAACTTGAAAGATTGTCTCATTCAAAAAACAACTATGAAATCCATTCTCTGTCACTTTTGACCTCAGTCGCACCATCCTTATAGATATAGATGTGCTTTCACATCTTCTTAACCCAAACTGAAGAAGCTGGGAGGGGAAGGGTTTATTTATTTATTTTTTTTTCTCATCAAAATTTTTTTAGCGTACTCCCAATAATAGATCCAATAAAGACAGGGTGGGGGTCTATAGCTTAGAGACTTAGAACATATGGCTATAGACCACGGCATTGCGGCATTGGCGGTTCAAATCCCCCCCGGCCCACAAGTGGCCTAAAATGGAAGTACATTCCCTCCGGTGGTTAGGGCAGGGGAAATAGCTCATTATCAAATTAGGAGAAATTTTGGATATATGTTTTTGGGTTTCGTAGACTTAGCATTATAGAAATAAGTTCATCCATCATTTTTAACTTTTAGAATTTTATGCATTATTTTAAATTAGTGTTCACAAGGTGTTTTTGTTTAAAAACAGAATTAGATTTTGTGATAATGGGTGGTTTTGATTCGTGCAGTATAAGTGAGACCTATCAAATATGTGGATGTGCTTGGTTTGACCAGATTCTGTTTTTAAATATAAATGGTTTGTGAACATAGACTTAAAATAGACGTTGCATATAGCCATTGAAACATTCTGTGGCCACCTTAGATTTTTTTCAGCATTCTTTTTTACAGATTACAGCCTTTAGCATTTTTCCATATGTGCTGCTTTCCAGATTGTCATACTCAAGCCCACATAACAAGCTTTCATTGTTAGCCAAAAGAATTTGCACTGGAGTATCTTTCACCAGATCCCAACTTACATTCTTTTACCATTTGGCTCCCTCCAAAATGATTTTATCCTCTCGTCCCATTTACATTAGTTTTTCTTGAAGGAGAAAACCCGCCCGGGGGGGGGGGGGGCCCAAATTTAGGTTTTTTTTCCACAGGACTAGGATGATGTTCACCCACAGCAAAAGCAAATAATGTATTAGGGGGAGGGCAGTAAAAGCCTTCTTCTCTGAGGAAGAGCGGGGTGTTTTATAATGGAACAGGTTTCCACAAAAAAACACCACAGTGTGGAATTTGTGTAGGGCAATTCTTGGAAAAAGAATTGGAAAGATAAAATGCAAAAGACAGTGCAACAGTCATTACATTTATTTAAAAAAAAAAAAAAGTTAAAAAAAATGCTTTCAGCCCTGGTTTTCCTCCAGCTTTTGGCCCTATACATTATTTGTGAATGAGTTTTCCCCCCTGGTTTTTCCCCTAGGGTTCCCCTCCCCCCAGGGGCCATAAGTTGGAAATGCTCTAAGGCTCTCAACATTCTATTTATTTCAGAGTAGAAGCGGAAGTGGAAATGAGTGGTGAAGATTTATCTACTGTATATGTGGGACCTATAAAATATATAGATGTGATTGGTTCTATCAAAATAGAAGTCGCATGCTAATGGGATCTAAGTTTCAATTTTTTTCCCTTAATACTTCTCCACAAGAAAACAATATGCAATTTCTTTAAAAAGCTTGGATTGAGTTAGCTTACCTTTCACGTAGATAAAACATCTCATCGTGGATTGATTGCACTGTGTCAAACATTTTTTTGAGCTCTAACTCCATTACCTGGGACATGAGAATACAATTATCATTATTATATTAAGAAGAAAAGGTTAACACCTCACTGTTTGATTAAGCTCTCTACTAGGCAATATGAAAAAAGTGGTAACAAGATAAACCAAAAAACTTCTGAAAAACAAAGAAAAAGATAGCACAAAGTCTCTAGCGAAAGGAAAGATATATCATGGTAAAGAAATATATTAGTTTCAGTTATCACCTAGAAACTTGAACAATCAAATCTTAGGAACTAAAATCAGTTTGTGAAAGTTTGGAGAAGATTTAGCTGGCAGAAACTCCTTTTAAGAATAGTTCAGATCTGAAAGAAAGAAAAAGAAACCATACAGAAGCATATTCATAGAAAAAGCTAGAGCAAGCTTGGGTGCCCAAAGAATAATTTGTTGAAAACCATTTATCAATCTGCTGAACAGTCTCTTGCAGGTCAAACTCTGCTGAACAGTCTCACTCACAGATTCTGATCCTTGACATTATCAAGAGGCCATATTCCAAAGAACTCCAAAACCCCCCACCTCCGGAAATAAATTTCGTCTCCCCATGGTATAGGTTCCACAGTCAAGAAAAGTTAAAAATCAAAAGAAACACCAGGATACAAAATGGATAGACCCAAACACATAGAGACTATTGTTCAGGATTAACCAAGTTCGAGGGAAAAAACAGAAAGAAAAGAAAAGAATGGCCATTGTTTCAATATTTCCAGAACAAGACTCAGTTTTTTTTGGTAATCCCAAATAACCTCCCCCCCCCCCCCAAGACCACAACCCTGCATCACTCCCTCTCCCATTTTGCAATTATACTACCTTGCCCAAACCCCTAGCCCTGCAACTAGTTTTCCTTTGTTGCTTCCTTTCCCTTTCGTCTGCTTCCCATATCTTTCCTATGCCCTCTGTTTTTAGCTCGAGCTCTCAAGTAGGTGGGCGAATAAGGGGAAGAGGTATGGAATGAACAGGCGGTGCAGAACAGTGGGATGATGGAAGTGAGAATGACGAATTGGAATGGAAAGCCTTTTCTATTAAGGATATGTAGGATATTTGATGTCTAAAAGTTCTTTTGTAAAGGAAACTTTAAGAGGTCTGGAAAATACATAAAACAACAGAATAGAATCTACAACCAATTGATAAGTGCGAGATGTAAAACTACACCTAAAAATAGAAATACTCCATGATTATATCTAGAATGAAGCTCACTATCCACTTAACACTGGAGACAAATAAACTCATTCCATTCCGAAAATGATGGAGAAGATGTTGAAGAACAAACTACTTACTTCAACAGAACCTTTTTTTGCAATATTTGTCCAATCCTTGGCAGCAACACCAGACTTCCAATCAAAGTCAATGGTAATAGTAGTGGAAGGTTGGTGATCAGCTGCAAAAAAGCAAGCCATGTAATCACCTGCCTCAGCCGTTTGAAATGCAAAATTCCCCTCAGTCACATGGTCTGAGTAGTGATAGCTATTTCCATGTGCCGATGTCACCTACAATTCACAACAAAATCTATACAAACCTTTTCTACACCACTCAAGAAAGAAAAAGAACAAGACAAAAAAACCAAGTTAACTCTTCATTTCAACTAAACAAACAATCAAAATCCTATAACAGGACTTGTTCTCATCAATTTTTGAGTAAGAAGTTGTATGATATAAATCCAATCCTATTGACCCTCCCCAAAGCAAGAAAAGAATTCATTAGATGAATTACCGAAACCTTCATCCAGAATGATTCTTTCTTTTTTCATTTCAGATCGGAAGAGCGTCGTGTAGGTTTTCTTAAGAAAAAATAAAGTTCATTTGTAAGAACGATTCTTCTCAAAATTCACTTGTAATAAAAAGCATTTGGATGTCAAAGGGATTGAAAGGTTCAAGATTTCAGATCATAAGACACAAAGTAGTCAAATCCCTCTTGACGAAGTGATCCAGAACAGTACAAAATCAATTATTATGAATAAAAAGCTACAAAAAATTATAGTTACCCTGACGGTGATTTTATGTGACTCCGGTAAAGGATGGCCCTCATTAGGGTTAACAATGTGATACTGCCCGACGGTCATGGAATTACTCTTTATATCCTCAGCTATGCATTTGGTGTGCCCAGATTGCAGATCGAATCGGATTGACTCCACCCGGCACCACAACAATAAAACCGAGATTAAGATAACAAAAAGACTCCGTTTTTCAATTTGGATTTTCATGCTTATTCAGAAAAATGGAGTCTTTTTCTTGAATTGTTGGATGAAGAGTTGGGAAATAACTAGATTGTTGGGTCGATTTAGCTGTACTGTATTCTTTTGCGGATGGATTTTGTTTATTAGTCCAACTCGAAAACTAATGAGAAAAGACGAAGATGAAACACGGGCTGTTTGGTGAAGAGACGATTCATAACACGATTTTTTATTTATTTTTTTTTAAATTTTTCGGACAAAGATTGTTGTCAAAAATGGTAATGGTGGCCAATGAAACAGTCACACGTCTGATCAGAGAAAAGGTTGTCCGACTGATAATTTCCACGTTGGATTTTATTAGAAGTGGGGAAATTGGCGTAAATATCGTGACCTATTGAGTCTTGCGCAAAATACTCTTTTTTTCATTAAAAAAAGACTACAATACCTAAAATTCTAATTAAATTAAGGATCGACAAACCAAAATTAATAAGTCATACTAAAAAAAAAAAAATTAAGTTTTAGTTCTATTTCTAGCATATAATTAGATTATGTGATTTGATTTTTCTAACATGATTTTTTTAATTTATTTCTTGCCTAAATAATGACCCTTCTTATTATTATTACTAGTTAAACCACCCGTGTATTGCACAGGTAAAAAAACTTACTAAAATATATTATTAAATGGTTAAACATAAATATGTAATATATACACCTTGGAGAACATATAAAAATACAAGTATGCATTAATTGAATCAATAAGATCGATGAACTTAGTAATCGCAAAGTTCATGATCGTTTAAAAGACAACATACAGTTTTACATATAATCATTCGTACATATATATAATAATGAAAAAAAAATATTTGTTACCTGCTTCATTTTAAAAAATCCTAATAAAACTAATAAATTCAAAAAAAAATATATATATATATATACACATATATAATGCATTAAAAAATTCAAACAACATGAAACTCACAAATATGGTGACAGTAGGTATGGTGACGAGGCATGTGTGTTGCATGGAGCTTTTGCGTGTCGAAGGCGAGGCTCGCCAGACTCTACTACTGCAAAAGCCTTGGCAACGAAGGCAGGTCTCCTCTTTGCTCGGGATAATGGTTTGGTGATAGCGCACGTGGAGACAGACGCATTATCACTCATTCACAAACTTATCAAAGAGGAGCCAATGGCAATAATTACCCCTTTAATTAGAGAAGTATGAAACTTACTTGTGAGCGGCATATGTGTTACGTGTTATCATATTCCTAGATATAGAAACGAGATAGCCCACAATCTTGGGTCGTATGCTTTAACCATGGATGGGGATTTATTTTGGACGGATTGTTTACCCCTCTTCGTTGTTCTATGGTGGAGAGGAATGTAACTGTTTAAAGTGCTATATGAAATAAAAATCATTTTTGAAAAAAAAAAAGAGAGTTTGTTTTAGAATTGGTATTTCAGATTTTGTATTTTAATTTATTAATGAAAAAGATTAATAAACAAAACAAATTGGCAAGATTATTAAGGTTTAATCATTAAACTCAATGGTTACAGGTTCAAGTTTTTTTTGAGTTTTTTCACAAAAATTTTTGTTAAAAAAACGAACAGTTACTTTTAAATTTACCAAATAAAAAAAGCGTGAAAATCACGGTATAAAAAATTAAAAAAAAGCGTGAAAATCGTGGTATAAAAGGTATTGAGACTTAAGTAGATTAATTAATATATATAGATAGATTATTATTATTATTATATTTTAATATTATTTTTTAAGCGAGAAGCTTAATTTTCATTACTCAAGTGATCCATCTCAAGAACTTAATAAATTTAATTTTAATGGCTACCCTACGACTTAAAGTTTTATTGAATTATTGTATGCTAAAAATTTTAGATATTTTTAACGAATCATGCATTTTAAAAATTTTGTTGAGTGATGTTCCATTTAGTACGAAAGTAGCAATTGGAGAAAATTAAATATTATTAGAGAAGAAACGAAATCAATTTATTTCGTTGATCACAGTCAAGATATTAATTTGTCTTAAATAAAACAATAATAAATTTTTTTTTGCAACCTAAAATAATAATAAACTATAAAAACACACACAAAATGAAGTTTAAAAAATTATAATAATCCTCTAAACATGGCAATATAATAATAAATGAAAATTTTCTAATTTAACTCACCCTCTTCCATTTACCATTCCATATATGTCCCGGAGTCAAATAGTAAAAATCAGAGCAAATAATAATAATAATAATAATAATAATAATAATAATAATAATAATAATAAATAATGGAGGGGAAAAACTTCATTCCAATCATGTTACTGATGCTATTACTTTTTTTCTGAAAGAAATTACTTTATATATTTAAAAGACAGCTAATGTGCTGAGCAAACCAAAGAGGTACACAATTAAACTAGTGACATACCACTGTAGACGAAATAGCTAAAGAAGCTAAACAATGAGCCAAACCATTCAGATTTCTAGATAAATAACGACACTTATAACAATCAAGTTCTTTCATAAGAGTGTCAATACGTCGAAACATGAGAGCACCACTAGAAGCATCTTCTTTGTTCCACAGCCCCGCAACCACATTCTGCGCAAGCAAGTGCATCATTTAAAGTTGCTTTATGTCCCATGCAATTTTCGTTGCATAAATTTTTCTATGAGTTAACCTATATGTGAAATTAACCGCCTGGTCAAGTGTTTAAATATTGGCTTGGAATCGACTGTTACAAGGCTTGATCATTGCAAGCTTCGTTGTGCCGTTATGCACTGTTCTGCTTGGCAATGCTGCATTGTATTGTTTGTAGTTGTCCCCTCTCCATAAATATTTGATAAGTTGAATTGTGTTGACGTCAAATTCTGATTTCAATTCAATAAACGAAATTTGTTTACGTGAGAAACTTGCATTTAAATTAATTTGGACAGTAAATGTGAAAAACTGATGAATGTTTGTATTTAATGAAAGAAAGTAAATATGCCAAAGACAAAAGAAATGAAATCTGAGAGCGAACCCCATCTCAACGTTTTTTACTAGATCGGAAGAGTTGCATGGGTACAATGATTAAATACAATTAATGCTGAGGCACACATGAGTGGCACGTGAGTCAAATCAACTAAGATTAAGCCTACACTTTTTAACTAATGGCTATCTAAATTCTGTATGAGGCAGATAACCACCGCTTTATGCATTTAATGTTGAAGTCCCATCAACCGTAAGCAATAAGGGTTTGTACGTAGGTTCGTCAGTAGCTACCTAACTGGCATTTTTGCATGAAATGACCTTGCGACCTTGTGAACATAGCGGCCTAGCGAACTGAATGATATAAGCGGGGAGTTGACATATGAAGCTTCGCTCCCTAGGTCGCTGAGTCACTCCAGGTTTCCAAATCCCGAGCTCCTTAGGCATCTAGGTCCTTAGGTCTTTTGGTCGATGAACCCATTTGGATGCATGGGGCCAACTGTAAGGTCCAATTGACCGTTGACCATTGACCCAGTGACCTAGCGGTGACATATTGAATATGGCTCGAAGAACATTGTTATCATGTCTAGTATTATCTCATCTAGCAAACGTTACTACTGACTCAAATGCTATTTAATTTCCTTGTTTTGTGAGTTTTATTATGTAAATAATTAACTTACTGTTGTAATGCTTGCAAATTACAGATGTTGACGAAATCGATCGATGTGTGGGCGAGTGTGGAGTGCGAAAATGCAGCCTCATGAGAGCCGATCCACCTTGTCATGCACTGGGTTCAGCGACCTCTGGTGGACACCCATCGGAGTACAATGGTGATCAAGCCATTAATGGTGAGATGATGACTGAAGTTGATGTTCAAGATTAGGGGTATCCTTGCTGGCCAAGTTCTAGTCTAGGAAAAAATAATTGCATAAGAAGAAACCCTCAATTGTTTTTAGAATATATATATAGAGTCGAGTCTACTTATAATTTCTATTATTATATATAATGAAGGTGAATTGATAGTTTTGCTTTAGGAGTTATTATAACGTTCCTTGGTTTGTTTCTGTTTACAAAATGTCACAATCCATCACGAATTTGGGAAAGTTTTCTTATAGCTTGTGATGCTTAATTCAACTCAATGTTTCAGTTAATTATGAGAAAATCAATTTATTGTAAATTTTATGTTGCTGATTGACCTTAATTCCCGTATTGTTTATAAGACGAATATATGTATGAACTAATTAAATCAAAACTTAAAAATATATACATATACGAAATAGACTAACTTTAGTAGGACATTATTACTCAGCCAATAATTCTCACCAATATTATTATCTCTTTATTTTTAATGATGTTTATTCGATAAATTTTGTTTATAGTCTGCAAAATAGTAAGCAAATCTGTTGTGTGTTTTTTTTTTTTTTGGTGCATCCCGTTGTAATATTTTTATTGATATTATTTACTTATCTAAAATATTTATTAGGAGACTCTTTTAATTTAATTTTTTAGAACAAAATCATGATTCAATACAAAGATGTGATAATTAATAGAATGTTATTATAAATATACGAGTATGAAGGAGAAGGAAAAAAGAATTCAATGAAGCAAATATAAAAAATTGTACAAATTAATGAAAGGTATAGTTACTAAATGTTGTGAAATTAGCAAGTAATAATATTTCATTGTATTGTAATAATAGGATAATTCCGCCTTTCAAAAAAAAAAAAAAAAGAATAATTCCTCCTAAGAAACGTACAACAAGTTGTGTATAAAAGCAAAATCTAGTAAATGAAAAAAAAAGTTACATGAATTTTTATTTTTAAGATCTGATCTTGGGACCATATAAATGTAACTTGCCAAAAATTCCACTAGTTGACTTTGTGTTCTCACTAAGAAATGATTATCCACTTTGCTTTTGATGCTGACGGAGAAGGACAACCTTTTCTTGAAAGGAAAGTTATGTAATGGCGGCTTATTCGATTATATTTTTTACATGTGTTTCGTACACTTTATAATACAATTTCTCCACTTATCAAACATCAAAATATCAAACATGAGACGATATTATAGTAGACTAGTAGTATAATATATGTAGTGTAAATGATTTATCAAAGGTAAATATGTAACACAATATTTCAATTACGTAATTATATATGCTAGCATAATTATATTTTCATAAGTCCTAATATTTAGTCTATTTGTATAAAAATTGTTTACAAAATGACCTGGCACAATTATAAGGGATGATTTTTAAGTGATGTGATGTGTAAAAAATCAGACTTTTGTGTCGTGTGCGTATAAAAGAGTTTTTGTAAGTATATTTTATATACACATGTAATATGGCTGTAATAATATATGTATATATGTAGTATTAATTATATACCAAAGTGAATCACACATTACACGATTTGTTTTGACTATAAATTCTGATCCAATCTCATTTTCAAATAAAAAATTTTTAACAACGCAACTCTATCATAAAAGTTAACGCCTAATTCACAATGTTTGAGCTTGACACTGTGTGATGTCTCTATCGAAGTATACACTTGTCTTCATGGCACACTACTCAACACATGCTTTAAATATAGGAACTTACATACCAAGAAATGGCTCCAACCAAAATGTAATAATGAAAGATGAAAAAGAAAAGAAAAGAAAAAATTAAGACTTGTCCTGTCTTTAATAAATTAAGGTTTTCCTAAGCCAGATAAGGAACCAAGCCACTAGTGAAATAATAAATGAGAGAATGTTTAGTATTAATACCCTCGTCTTCTCGAAAAGTTCGATGGGTCAATCGTCGAGGGTGAGGAAGCCATCGAGTGTCCGTTCATTTGGTGTGTTATCTAAAGTTTAAAGTAAACTATTTTTTTCTCTTATTTTTCTCATGTTTGGATTTTCTGTAACTTCACAGTGATTATTGAAAAATTCAAACACAAATTATCAATAGTGTTTTTGGGGCGTGGTTGTTAATGTTAAAATTTTTAGTTATATTATTTAGCCATATAGTACCCTGATCAGCAACGTGAATCACTACATGTGAGGCTACCTTACATGAAAGACTATTCATTTTATTAAATACTTAAAACATTGTGGTGAAAAAACCCTCGGCATAGAATAACTCATGCGATGACGCATATAACATACACTGGATGAGATTTTGTTTCTTATTTATCAAGAAAACTTTTAAACATGAATTACATCACTTAGTATGTTTCTGACATTAAATATCTAGTACCGTAACAATAGCAGATAAGACAAATGATATATAATGTAATATTAACTGATCATGTGATAGTTGATCAAATTCATTGCATCTCCACATCTTGTATCACATGTGAACAAGTGGTTGTTTCGGGCAACTTGTTTTCTTTAAGTTTGAACATTCCGTCGAAATGCACTTATACTCCCTAACCTAACTTCGGTTATTATTATATTATTATTATTTATCTTACATCATTACTTATTATTATTACACCTGATTAATGCAGAGAACAAAATCATCCAAATCTTGAATAGTTGAATATGCTGAAATATCTATTTCTCTCTGTAGTATTCATATATGTACATTTATGTGCATTCACTCAGGGATCAATTTTTGTGAAGAGATCAGAAAGAAGGAAGAGAATTTTCCAAATATTTCCCTGAAAAAAAGGAGAGAAATTCTGCAGGAATGCTTTTTTTTTTTTTTTTGAACTATACATATCGTGAAAATTACTCTTCATTTAATTTAGTTTTACTTTCTCTTTCTATAGATTCATCCAGTTTCCTCTCTTGAACTAGGATATCCAATTTCTTCATCCTGTCAAAAAATCCCTTTTTCTTTGTTTTTTCCTAATCAACATTCAAACTTTGCACCTGATTAGCACACATCGGTGTTCAAATCCGTCATTTTTACCCGAAAGATTGAATCTTTGTCAAACCCACATTTCAAATCATACAAATGCATAAATTATACTTATAAATTAAGATAGTGATTCATGAATTTGGGTTGGTCTGCGGTGTGATTTGGGGATGAATAATTGGCGATGGCAATGAGGGCTGTGGGAGATGGAGGTGGTTAGATCGGAAAGGAACCTTGAAAAATTGCCTCAATTGCAGGGCCAGGTGGCTCAGAGAACAAGATTACAAGCTTGGTTTATTAGAGTTTGTTCAAGCATTTTAATATGGACCTGTTTGGTTCAGCTTGTCACAGTTGGGGAGCTGTGGCACCCTCACTTTCTCACTGGAATACTGGGATTTAGAAAGCCTTCGGTTGGTGTCGAAGAATCCTTGCCTTCTTCGCCCCCACCCCTGATACCATCTAGTGCGTAATATCTTTTAGCTCATTTGCAGTTATTTTTGGGTGGTGCATTGTTTCCTACTTGATGTTATACTCCAATGTCTGTGAATTATGTTTTTTCAAGTGACAATAATAATGATATACATATTGATTGCATATAGATTTTTCAGTCATTAAATCTAGAACTTGGTGTGGAATTCATAGGTATTGCGGTTGCGATTTGGAAACTTTTATCCTTTTAGTGATTAGGTTCTTTGACTTATCTCTCTCATGTTATCTTCTGAAATTAATTATGAAGAAAGGTTTCATGTCAAATTACCTTTACCTAATCCAATTTTCAATGAGGACCAGAGTGAGCTAGAATGTTAAGAGAGGTCAAAGGGGACAAAATAACCCCATATGGCTTACGAATGGAAATTCTTCCTTAACGCTTGCGGCTCCATGACATATATTCGATTCTCCAAGGTCTCGAAGATTAGCAAACCATGTGGAAAAATCTTGCATTACAAGACTATTCTTGTAAATAATCCCCAAGGAAGAAAGCTATATATGTTATCATAATTCATACACTAATGCGAATTCGAAATGTGGCTGTCAATTTTCTCATCAAATGAACTGTGCTAGTTGCTCAAAAGTTATTGGCTCTTATTTTCAACTCTTCCTCTCATATAATAGAATCATTGTAGAACTTCTGTTAAAACTGCTGTCTACACGCTGCTATGCTTTCTTGTACTGTTAGACATTCACATCTAAATAATGCAGGAAATTACACAAGTAATGGTTTTCTTAAAGTCTCTTGCAACGGCGGTTTGAATCAAATGCGCTCAGCGGTTTGTATGAATTTCTTTCTTTCTTTTCTTCTTGACCATCATGTTTCAGTTCAACTAATTCAGCGATCTGAACTTTCAGATTTGTGACATGGTCACGGTTGCTCGATTTTTAAATCTTACTTTGGTTGTTCCAGAGCTTGATAAGGCATCATTCTGGGCTGATCCTAGGTATATTTGACTGCAGAAAAATAGCCAGGCATATGCATATAAGTTTTTTATTTATTCGTTGCAACAGCTTGAAATTCTGTTATTTGACTTGCAGTAATTTTGAGGATATTTTTGATGTGAGACATTTCATTGATTCATTAAGAGATGAGGTCCGAATAATTAAGAGGCTGCCCAAGAAGTTTAGCCTGAGATCTGGATTTCAGCCACTTATAATGCCTCCTGTAAGCTGGTCAAGTGAGAAATATTATTTGCAACAGGTATTCATAGGGAAATGCACAGTATTCAAAATCCTTTTGACAAATAGTCTAACTGAAGTTTTAATGAAGTAACAGAATCTTTATTGTTATTCCTTTAATTTCTATAAATTTCTCATGCAAGAAGCTTTCCCTCAAGGCCTACAGCCTAGAGAATTTAGAAGAAACTTATTATATCTTACTCTGATTTTTTTTTTTTTTAACATTGATGCAGCATTTATTGTGCTTTTCCATGTGTATTTCACTCATGTCCCTTTAGAGCAAAGCTAATGTTGGGTGAAAAAACCCGATTTTGATGTTATCTACCCTTAAATTTTAAGTAATGTATTGGGTGGAAGGGGATACCCAAATTTGATCGATTTTAAGTAATGTATCTGGTCCAACCCTTTCTCCGTAGACATTATTTCAGATTCAACTCCCCCCACGGACGTCTTCTTTCCCTTGGACTCCCCCCCACCCACCAACCCCAACATTAGTTTTGCTTTGATATTCAACATCCTTATTTATTCTCATCAATTCCCATAAAAAATTTGACTTGAGTATGACCTGTTTTGCCAATTATATGCAACATTATTACTTTGTTACTATAAATAGAATGTCCTTTTGCTCTCATGATGAACTAAAGAGTTAAATTTGCTATCGAAGGCTTAACATGCTTTTTAGATCTCTTGTGACAGATTCATGTTTTTAGCATGAAAAGAATATGAGATTTTGTAAGTATCTGAAAGTATTCAGATTTCCATCCTCAGTAAACCAACATAGGAATAGAGACCATAGTCATGCTTGATCAAGATAGCTCAACAAGAATGAAGGCAATGAATACCCAGTAATTTCTGTTGTTAGTTTTGTACAACCTCTTCCGACATATCAGTTCCATTCGTTACGTAATGAGAAAATATCAGTTCACCTACGATTGATGGAAGGTCGCCATCATGACTTATACACGCCACTAATTGCATTAAATTTATTTGTGAACTTTGTAATCCAATTTTACTTTTGGGGACAATAGATAAGAGTTTGTGTCATCATAGTATCAATTTGATGTCTTAAAATTGCAAGTTGCACAATTCTGATAGAGTTGCAATATGTATCATCATGAAATTAAAGCACTTTATGAAGTATGCTCTCATCTTCATTTGCAATGCGATGGAGAGAGAGTAAGCAAATTATAATCTATACACTGGGATCAGATTTGCCTTCCACTGTTTCTTCTGACATTTATTGCTTATAAGGGGGATCTTGAAGTTTATCTGAATTATGAGGTATAATTAATATCTTGCAACAATAGGATATATGCATTTTCTGACTCTAATGTTATTTTCAGATGATTATTTTTGTAACACCGGAATACAGTGAGACATTCTCTTCTTATGCTTTTGATTCCAAATGCAGATTTTACCTCTCTTCAGGCAGCATAGGGTTTTATTCTTCAACAGAACAGATGCTCGACTGGCAAACAATGGGATCCCTCTTGAGCTTCAGAAACTCAGATGCCGTGTCAATTTCAAGGCATTAAAGTTCACACCTGAAATTGAGGCTCTGGGCAACAAATTGATTCGTATTATTCAAGAGAAAGGACCATATTTAGCATTGCATCTCCGATATGAGATGGACATGTTGGCTTTCTCTGGCTGTACTCATGGCTGCACTGAAGAGGAGGCCGAGGAGCTAAAACTGTTAAGGTAATTGTTGATGACACTGAGTCATTTCGTGGATGAAAATGAAATGCTGATATGCATTTAACCCATGATGTTGGCCAACTAATACTATTTGAAATAGAATTAAGTCAATCAACTCACATCCACACATCACATGGAACCCATATGCACTATACAAATCTCCACCACTCTTTTTAGAAATTGTCAAAATATATTTCTATTTTAAAATAGAAATAGATTGCTAGTATGGGATTATTTGACTGGACAGATTTCTCTATTTTTCTGCTGTAAGGTTCAATCCAAATATGAACTAGCTAAAAGCCTTGTTTATGTAGTGTCCACCAAACCAGTGAAACATGAAATGGAGACTCATTTAGATGAGGTATAATTAATTGTTCCCAGTTGTAGTTACTGAATGTAATTATAGACCTTACTATTGAACAAGTTGATGATGAAGTGATCATTTGTCGTGTGCAACACGAGTTAACAATGACTTAAATATTTTCAAGTTTACATTCTTTTGCAGTTATTAATTTCTCCGCGGTTAAAAATTATTTAGCTTTCCTGTATTTCCCATCTTATGCACACTTGAAACTTTCCTTTCTGTGTTTCATTTCCGGAACAGATATGCATTTCCTTGGTGGAGGGAGAAAGAAATAGTATCAGAGGAAAAGAGATCTCATGGCTTATGTCCTCTCACCCCAGAAGAGACGGCCTTGATTCTACAAGCATTGGGTTTTGACAAGGAAACCCAAATCTATATTGCATCTGGTGAGATATATGGAAGTGAACGGAGACTTGCATCCTTAAGAGCTGCCTTTCCAAGGATTGTAAGTGTCCCTGTTTCATTACACTTCTGTTCGCAAATGCAACATCTCAATCAAAAGTGGGTTTCAGGAGAAATCATGTAGCAGGCAAGAATGGCAATGGGGCGGGTTCGGGGCGGGTATGCCTTCCCCCGTCCCCGCCCCGTTAAGAAATCCTCCGCCCCGTACCCGATTCGCGGGGGTGATTCGGGGCTGGTACAAAAAAAATACCCGTTACCCGCCCCGTTAAGAAATAACTAAAAAATATAGAAAAAAATGGAATTAAAACTATATGAAAAGTCATCCTAAGTATTATGTCAGTTTCATCTTTGGCATCTAGATTAGAAATTTCATAGAGAACAAAATATTTTTTTCAAAAAAAAAAAAAAGAGAGACCGGGTATCGGGGCGGGGCGGCCAAAACCCGTCCCCGCCCCGATAAGAAATTTTCGCCCCATACCCGCCCCGATACTTAACGGGGCGGGTACTATCGGGTATCGGGTAATACCCGTCCCATTGCCATTCCTAGACTAACAGGTGGTGATCATATCCAGTAAAATTTTGGGTCTCTTGATGCCTCATATTTACCCCTTTGCTATTTATGTAAATGAATGCAAATATTTGTAACTAAATGTGTCACACATATGCTTGGCTTCTGGCTTTTACCTTTGCAAGATTTATTGTTTCTCTGAAAGTTACAGTTTCTATGATTCAGGTGAAAAAGGAAATGTTGCTAGATCCAGAAGATCTGCGGCCGTTCCAGAATCATTCATCTCAAATGGCAGCCCTCGATTTTATGGTCTCTGTTGCCAGTAGTATTTTTCTTCCCACTTATGATGGAAACATGGCAAGAGTCGTGGAAGGTCATCGCAGGTACCACATATTGAACTCTGGAACCGTGAACTATTTTTATTAGTCGTCAAGTCAATTTCAGAAGATATTTTACACTACCAGCTTTTGCAGGTATGTCGGTTTTAGAAAAACCATCCTACTGGATCGCAAAAAGCTTGTAGAATTGCTGGATTTACATCAGAATGGGACACTTACCTGGGATGAGTTTTCAGTTGCAGTAAGGCTGGCTCATGAGAGAAGAATGGGACAGCCAAGTCGTCGCGTGGTCATTCCAAACAAGCCAAAAGAAGAAGAGTACTTCTATGCAAATCCTCAAGAGTGTCTGTGTGAGAACACTAGTTGTAATGACCTATTAGGTCCGGGAAATGCAACTGTAGATACAGCGGTGAAGTAAGATAAAAAAAACCGTGTCACTTCAATAAGGAAAATCTTGATTCAATCGATACAGGTACTCCAAAACAATTAACAGGAATGACTAAGTATGTCGACTGAGGTTGTTGTGGGGGCTTGTCAAGATTTGATCGCCAAATTCTGGAAGAAACAGCTTGAGAAGGATGGATGAGTCACAAGACCCAGAATATCCCTTTTTGGGCATTCAAAATGTCTTCATTCATTTTGTTAATATGTAATTTTCTTTCTTCTGCTGATTGAAGAATGCCCTGTAATTTTGCATGACTTCATTGTTATTTATATAGAAAAATTGCCTCTATTTTGTCGCATCAGAAGTCTCTTAACGCAGAGCTAATTGTCTCATTGCAAAAACTAGTTAATTTTCTTCGATGTGCTATTCGGACGTCCTCAAAACATTTCTGAAGTATTCCTCGACCTTAACAAGCAGTTTCCTATTTGGGTTCCCAGAAGATTGTCACCTTGCTCCCCAACAAGGCCAAGATCTTTGAGCCGCCTTGCTTGGTAATATTCGAGTTGATCCAATTCTGATTCCCTTTCTCTAAATATGTCGTGGATCTGTTGCAGTACCTTCTTCTCTCCCGCTCTTACTCCAATGGCTATTTCCAGCGTTGAACTTAGATTTCCCTCTTCCTTCAGCTTCTCATCCTGCATGTTACCTTGTTACTGCACTGATACTGGTAAAAACTCGAACTGAAGCGCATGTATCCTGAGCAAGAAAGAAGGATAAAGCTACCTCTTCGATGGTGGTATGATAGCCAGAAAGTGCAGCTTTGCAGGCATTCCGGACCACTTGACATACGAGCTCCTCATTGGCACGGCTAACAGGCAACTCAAGGTGACCCCAAATAGTGTTTCTGAAAATCGGCTGGAGAAGAAAAGCATCAGTTCCTCCAAGTGCTACCAGCCGTAGATATGGAAGCATAGCCAGGGGGAGAGGTTGACCCAACTTGATGTCAAAGTAGGCAGTTTCTCCTAAACCGTTTAACTCTGCTATATCCAGCTTATCGCCAAAAAAATTGTCCGACTCGGAAATTTCCAGTGTCAACGTGAACGTATCACGATCTGACCGTGAGTCAAGGAACCCGTAGTCCAAAGCCATATCAGCATTGCTCTTATTCAGATCATACTGGATAAAAACCAGTCAGAATGGCCAAGTATGTGAACCCAATATTAACAATGTTTTACCAAGTGATGTTTCATTACTCTTTCATTTGATCTATCGAGTGAATTGTCTGATCACGGTTTCAAGCATAATGTAGATACACAACGATGACTTGTAGCCTTTTATTACATTGCTACTCTTTCTCGTCTATCTAATATGTGTCGTACATTTTGTTTCTGTCATAGCATCTAATTGCACGAATATATAACAGCTCAAGAAAGAGACAATGAAATTCACCTGCTCGCTGGCCTTGAGTTGTAATGGGCTCCTTAAAGAGAAAAGGAAGTCCCATGAAAATAGTCCTGCTGGTCCTCTAACCTCGTTAGCGTGATCTTCTGTAGTAACGCGGGCACTGTCATTGATCTAAGGTTCGAAGAATGTTAATAAGCATGAATATCATAGATTTTTGAATAAGGCGGCTGCTTACTGAGAGATGCTTAAATAGTAACCTATAGTTCTGCTTTAGGTATGAGATGGAACAATACCACAAGGATGTGAAATGCTAAAGGAAAATAAATGCCAGTTCTTGCAAGAAAATTTGGATGGTTCGCTTATTTGGAGTTTATGCAATTCGAAGGCCTTGAGATCTTACCAAGTCTGCAAAGGGAACTATGACAAGATTTTGATTTCGAAGACGAGAAAATGCTCTCGACCTAAGCATTCCAAATGCCCAAAAGAAATCATCCAGTGTAATAGGATTAGGAAAGAGCTGCTTGTTGGGAAGTATGATTTCTTCTTCAAGCTTCAGAAACTCGTTTTGAACATACTCTTTTACACCCAATGTTGTGCTCAACAATTGAGTTCCTGCAGAAAGCCATTACAGGTTCAACTTCCTTGAATATGTGAATAATTTCAGTTTTGAGAATTATGTCCCATTAAACTGTTTCTTACCTTGAATTTCAGAAAGCTCCTCTTCTGACCTGTACTGGAGTAAAACATAAAACAGTGGTTATCAACATAAAACTTCAAACCCATAAGAATTCCTAACACAAAATGTTTATGCAAAAGCCGGCTTTTAGGCAGGGTGAAACGGGTTATACCATTCATTAATAATAAGACACAAATTCATAGAGAAAATTCGAAGGAAACGGACCAAAATATGGTGGAATTAGTGTACTCTGGAAGAATATCAATGTAAGTTTTCCACTTAGAGTCCTCTCTAAACTTCTCTCTGAGCAAAAACAGAGCAACACAAATCCAAGGCTTCAAGCCAGAGCAAACACTTCCAATAACTGATGATAAAGCAGTATCAGGATTGATCCAACACTTCTTGGGCACCTCCAAAACGACCTCGTTCTTGGCAATATCCCTTGTAGCCACCAGTCCAAGGCCCTCAGGCACCACCCCTGGTCGCACCGGAGTCTTCCGGGATACTATCCCTTCATCTTTCAGCCACTGAGAGAAAGTCTGCACTGTTTTTTGGGATATTTGGGTCAGTTTCTGTTGACACAACTGAATTTACTGATAATGGTCTCTTGTTGAAGCATATACAAGTTGGATTTGGTTTGAAGAAAGAACAGTGTGGTTTTGAGCTAAGAGGAGAGAGAAGAGCGAAGGAAGAAGAAGGGTAGAGAGAGAAGAAACTGGCCATTTTTGTGATCTTTATGTTTCACTTTCTGGTTTTTGGGGATCAGCTTGGATTGAGCAGTAGATGATGAGGCTGCAAAAGCCAATAAATTTATAGCTTATGACTGTTAAGGATAATTCTACATTTTTATTTCCTCCTGCATTTATTCTATCTTTTAGAGTTTGAGGGAAAAAATATTTTTTCTTACATTGTAACTAGTTAAACTACCCTTGCAACTTACGAAAATATATTATTAGATAGTTAAACATAAATTTGTAATATTTACACCCCTGTAAAAAAATATAAAAATACAAGTATATATTAATTGATTCAATAAGTTCAATGAACTTAGTAATCGTAAAATTCAAGATCGTTTAAAAGATAACATACATTCTTACATATGATCATTTATACATATATACAATAATAGAAAAAATAATTATTACCCGTCTCATTTTAAAAAATCATAATAAAACTAAAAAATTCAAAAAAAATTGTAAAATGCACTAAAAAAATTCAAATAACATTAAACTCACCAATACACACGGTAGAGATGGTGAATTAACAAATTATGATGAATTAGAGTTTGTTTTAGAATTAACATTCCAGATTTGGTATTTTAATTTATTAGTAAGAAAGATTAACAAATAAAACATATGGGCAAAATAGTTAAGGTTTAATTGTTAAATTCAATGGTCACATGTTCAAGTCGTCGAGAAAATTACGGTATAAAAGATATCTAGACTTAAGTGGATTAATTAATATATAGATATAGATATCTTATTTTTCTCTTTCTTTGCATATAGCAGTAAAGGAGTACTCGTTCAATTTATTGGGAATATAGCGTTTTATATGTGTCTCACGTACGAGGTGCAATAATTGTCCTCAACCCGTGCTCTAGAGTATTCATTTAATTTCCACCACCTATGAATATTATTATTATTATACTCTTAAAATGAACAATAAATAATTGTCCTCAACCCGTGCTCTAGAGTATTCATTTAATTTCCACCACCTATGAATATTATTATTATTATACTCTTAAAATGAACGTATTGTTCTGCTCAAGCTTTCCAAACTTAAGTATGTAAAGGAATTTATAAAGTTAGCATCCAACAGGATCCCTAGCCGGGGAGTAAGATTGGATGTACATGATATATTATATAGACGATTAGTTACAATGAGCGTTATTATTCGTCGTGTTCTACATTGTAAAAGTAACAGCATTTCATTCTCATGCGTATATTCAATGAGCAATATGCCTGCTCTTGCAGTTGCACATGAGATATCTACTTTCAAAAGTTGTCCTCTACGGAATCTTGGCTTCGTCCCTGGGTACATGACAATTGACATCCACTTCATAAGTGCAATGGGCGTTTTTGTTCTTTAAATTGGGATTGATACATGTTTAACATTTGATTATTATACCCTTGTGGAAAAGCATACCATTTTCCAAAACCTCTGGATAAAAAGAGAGGAACATAATGCAGCTAAAAATTTGAAATATAAAAATTTAAATCCCCAATAAGAATGATAAGTAGCTTCGAAAGATGGAATACATAATATTTTACAGTAGGGTACTCTTCCACTTGCTTCGAGCCACGGATTCACTTAGGGCTCACTGTGAGTATACATTTTTCATCTTGGTCCAGATTTTGCAAGACCCTGCACTGAAAGAAGTGACTGATTTTCTTAGGAGTTAATTTTCAAAACTCACAAGTACAAAGTTTGGTACTACTGGAGTATTTCAGACTTTTCCCTAAGCTATATGGTCTATCAAAACTTGGATTCTTAAGGTGTAATAATAATTTTCTAACAACCATATAGGTGCCGTTATGGCATCCAATGTCTCATGTGCATGCATGTAACATTGCGCACATACACGTAATAATCACATGAATAATTCTAGTTGGACAAGAAATAGACAAAAAGAGTGACAAAGTTGACATGTGTCTTATGTGATTAGTGTTGATGTAAATGAAATGTGACGTGTTGAAAAATATGATTATAGTGTGTCAGTTTTGTTAAATTTTTTGTATGTACTTTGCTCAAATATCACAACTCTAATCACATAGGACACAAGAGTGCCACTCTAGAAAATTTTCATCTGAGTGTATTTTCAATTTCTTTGATTTATTTAAGGTCATACAACCATACCACTAGTTTTTTTGGTCAATGTCTCGTATTATTAAGTAAAGAATGTTCTGCTGTTCGCCTTTAACAAAAACTGGAAGTAGAATATTGACGCATAAAAGCTGACCTCCAGAGTAGCAGGAGATAGAGAATGAAGAAAAGAATCGGTATTATTATCTCCATTGCATGAAATTGGCAGGCATACGGTAATCTCCTAGCTCATCCTGAATGTTTTACCCATATTTTCCAGGCATAAGGAGTGTTGAGTCTTTCCAAACTTAAAATGTCTTTGAGGTCATCAGGGAGCTCATTTTCCACCATGATTTTCCTTTGTTTAGTACGAAAACCTTCATTAGCCAAGAAATCTGCTGCATTATTAGCTTCCCGGTAAATTTATGAGCAATGAACATTCAGAGTGGAACTTAATCTCAAAATTTCATCCACCAGGAGTCGCACCTGCCGGGGACTGCAAAGAAGGTAAAAAGAAGTAGCTGGATTAGTGAGACATCTAACACCGACTTTTGAATCCAATTCTGCCCAAATATTCTTATAACCACGTTCATGACAGATTTTTAATCCTGCAAGTAGTGCCTCCAACTCAACAGCTAATGCAGAAACACAAGAAGAACCATAATATTTATGAAATGAGAATATCACCTCCCCTTCATGATTCCTCAGTATTCCCCCACCTGAACAATCACCACTAGGAATCTCCATGCGCTTTAAACAGCCATCGGTATTCAGTTTGACAAAACCATCATCAGGTTTTTCCCACAGAACTAATTTAGTCTTTCTCCTTCCCTTTCTCTTTTCACCCCTCTCTCTCGTTCTTTGTCGCCTCTTTTTGTTCTTCCAGTTTGTGCACTGGCAGAAGAGAGGTTGATCACTTTTCTCTTTTCACCCCTCACTCTCTTTCTTGGTCACCTTCTCTTTGTTCTACTGGTTCGTGCACTGGCAGAAGAGAGACTGACCACTTCTACATCCTCTGACTCATCACTACTAGCGAATGCATCATCTTTCTCATTCACAAATTCAGAAGAGGATTCCTCTACCTCCCGTTCCATTTGATTTTCAGCAACAAATTCCATACCCTTCTCCTTTATTGTGCCAACATTTTCATTTTCATTGCAATCCTTATTGTTAGTGGTAGCAACAGATATTATTCTATTTAGCATTTTATCAAACAGGTAACATTCGTGTATGGTGTGTCTGTGGCGCAAACATTGACTGCAATAGTTTGGGAAATTTTCATATACAACTTCTTGCCAAAATGAATATTCCTTAGTACCTATAGAGACGCGGTGTGTTCTTGGTAGCCTCAGATCCAACTCAATGCAAACCCTGGGTTTGCTGACAATGCATTGATCTGCAGTGGTTTCATCCATCATCAATGGTGCTCCAATTCCACTCAGAACAGAAAAAAGTAAAGATTTTTCCAGAAAATTCATCGGTAAATTGGGCAATGAAATCCATACAGGAGCTATAGCGCATTCAACATTGGGATTGAAATTGATCGTCCATTTAAACAATTTCATAAGATAACCACAAATAGACCAGATGGGTTGTAGAAAGAGTCTTATATAATCCTCTTCCTGGCTAAAAATTACTAAGACGTGCTTGGGATCAATTAGGCCCAATTCAAAAGTCCCCTTAAACCCTAATGAATCAAAAGTCATTCTCAACTCTGCTATTGTGGGCTTGCCATTGGGAAATTTACAGATCAAATTATATTTGGAAGAATCTAAAAGCTTCTTGATTTCACCTGACACCTGAAAACATTGTTCTACCTTGAACTCAGGAGAAATGGAAACGGAGAAACGGAAGGAGTTGATGATTCTTCAGGAATGGAGGACCATGACTTACTCGAAGCACAAAGAGTTGGAGGCTCCTCCGGCCTTGCGGGTTCACAACCTTTGGATTCTCCATTTTCAACAGGAAGAGAGATTGCACCTGCTAGGTCCATTAATTTTCCCCACCGACGGAAAAGAGAATCACCATGCAGCTATCCCATCCTATGACATGAAATGGGTTAATTGGACTACAGGTGTCAAAGCGGGTAGGCCGGGCAGCTACCCTTGCGGCCCAACACAGCCCGCAGTTGAAAATAGTCCTCACAAGAGGGCTTCCATTCCGGGTTGGACTGGCTCAGATTTTTTCACCTATAGCTCAGCCCAATCATATGGCCCACACGGGATGGCCCATGTAGGCCACAACGGGTCTTTTTCTTTTTTTTTTGGGGCCATATTTTGTATTTAAAGTTTATAATAAATATATTACAATTGAAATACTTCAATGGGAAATTTGTCACATTTTTTAGAGATATCACTAGTCTTTTAGATTTTTAAATTCTACCTAAGGTAACATATAACAAAATAAAATTAAAAATTTTAATAATAAACTTTAAATATTTTACTGCATAACAAAACCTTGAAATTCAAATGTTGTTTATATAAATTTATATAGCCGACAACTAGGTAGTTTTAATACTTAAACTTTTGAAATTTAAACATAACAACACAAACAACTACTCACTAATTTGCATTACTATAGTTATAATATATCCCAACTAAGTTGACACATACTGAACTATATATTATTTGCAAATTTATAGTTCAAGTACATCCCAACTAAGTCGGTACATACTTAATTATACTTAACTATAATTTTAAATTTAGTTGACATCCTAAATTATTGACATGACAATATAAAAAAAATTAAAACTTTAGTCAAAAAGTGGCGCTTGCAGTTGCTGCAGGCATATTTATTTATGGTTCTCTGTCAACATTTTTTTAATTTAATTTTTTTTTAAGGGTTAACCGCTGGCCCTGTAACTTTGAAATGGCCTACCCGGTCGACCACAACGGCCCACGACTCAGGCAGAGCGCCTATTTTGATATCTCTAATTGGATAAAAGTAGACGTCACGTGACTGAACTTTCCCTTAACTAATAGTATAACGATGGGTAAATTTAACATATTGGCATACAATCTACCCAAGTTTGTGAGAGAAAAGACGATAGTGAAAATTTCGTAATGGTGTGGGCAACTACGTTCTTTTCATAGGAAACATAGTTATATGAACCACAACCACAACCTTGAAGCAATGCAACAATCCTACTGAACAATGGGGCAAAGGGATGAAAATTGAAATCGCCATGAATTACTGAAACTAATTGGAGTGAATCTGTTTCAGCCGCCTTCATCTTAAGATTGTGCTCCTTAGCAAGTGCAAGCCTGATGTAGGAAGTCTATGAAGGGAGAATTGGACCTTTTTGAGCCAATTCAAAGAGATAAACCCTAAAATTCACGCAGTAAAAGAAACAATTCTATTCTGTAAACTGTGAATACAAAGCCTAATATAAAAGAAAGAAAAGAAAGCTTAAAACACGTTTTCATCGTAAGTGTTAAAATGAAATATGAAATGTGTGTTTCCCGTATCGCAACTATTGAAACCCGGCCCACTTTTCATGGCATATACGAGCCCAATTTCAAAGGCTTTGATCTCCTATGTCAACGCCCCTCCAAGAGTGCCCTTCCAAAGCTAGTATATTAGGTTTCCCCTGAATTGCAAGAGCCTCAGCCAAGATCACCAGTCCATTCTCATTACGAGCCACCATCCTAATAGAATAGTATTCCTTCCCATCTTTTGTAGCTGCATCAATATTTAATTTCAAATTTCCTACTGATGGTTTTTTCCATTTCTCATGAACAAGATAAGTACTATGTTGAGGTTTGTTTTGCACCATAAAAGATTCCAAAAATTGATCAAGAAGTTGAGCAATACATTTAGGTGAACGACGGACCTCTCCATGTTCCCCCTTTATTTCTTTCTTTCCAGATTGTGTAAGCCCCATCCATAATGTGTGCAAGGATTTATTCTTAAGTCTTTCAAATTTGGCTAGTTTTTCCACATCTAAATAACGTTCCACAAAAATGCCTTTTTCCAAAAACAGTGTTCCACCTTGCATTGAAAAATTGCATGTATTGCCGTTTCTGTGAGCCTAGAAAGTTGGCAAATTTCAGAACATTTTAACCCCTCTGTAGACAAGATTAGCATGAGAAGTTAGACATGTATGCCAAGCGAAGCCAGACATGATATTATGCATTTTCTTGATATCCACAGTGAGGGTATGCACGACCTCTACTTGGGCTTCCGGATTCTTATTGGAAAATAGAAGAAAGTAGCATTTGCAATTCTAGTTGAAAACATCTGAAAAAGATCAAAAGTTGGAAGCGAAATACTCTTTCAATAGGTAGAGGAGGAGTCTTAATTAAAGCAATCCTTCAATCAATGCCAATTTATGTCATAAACATATTTAGACTCCTCATGGCTGCGCTCGACTTTATTCTAAATGCCATTAGTAGATTCTAGTTAGAAGGCGACGAAAGCCACAAGAAAATGCATTGGATCAATTGGAATACACTGTGCAAACCAAAAAAAGGAGGGAGGATGGCCCGATTGGGGCTGAGAGATATGAAAGTATTTTAATAGAGTAATGCTTGCTGTGCAATCATGGTGGATTTTGAATGACCCAGAAGCTATTGTGGTTCGTATATTCAAGAGCAAATTGTTGTCGATTTTTTCCCGCAAGTGGACGGATCATTAACAAGTAATACAGCGATGAATATAGAGTGTCAAACCCACGATACTGAATCTACTAAATTCACTTTAGTTGATTTTGACTTTTAATAAGGGAAGCCCACAATAAAATTCTAGAAATAATTTCACAGAAAATAAAAGCTATTTAAGAAAATAAATAAACTTATTTACAAATCCTAATATATATATATATATATATGTATATATGTAAAAGTTCACGAGAGTACTAAGATTTCCGAATCCACCACCGTTCACGTTATTTACTGTAAGTACTTAGGGCTGAAAATCAATAATCCAAGATTATTCAGAAGCTTCTCTCGATGGTCATCCAAATCTATACCTATACATGATATTAATTATCTCTAATTTACCTTTGAACATTTGGTACACATTAATCCACTGTGATTATTTTTTAGCGATTTTGTCAAACATAATAGTATCTCTATCTATTATAAGACCCTATGTTATTTATTACCGTGTGCTAAACCCATGAAGAATTACTCAAAAATAACATAAATCACAAAACCTAATCTAGTGGTGATTAAACATCAAATTAGAAGAAGAGAATAATGAACAATCAACCTAGAAAAACAAACTAGAACAAGAATAAAAACAAGCACTTTGAATTAATTATAAAATAGAGTTTCATCGTTAACCCTAATAGAATAAGTATTAGCATATCATGTTAAAGAAAAGAAAATAACAATAAAAATTGGAATTCAAAACCTGAAAGAGACGAATTCACGATATATTCCATATGATTCTCTTCCTCTCGACGACGGCTTCTCCAACTCGCGAACGTCCCTCCTTCAAGTCACAGGCCTTTCCACCATCCTTTTCCTCGTTCACACGGCTGTTGCACGTCACTTTTTATATTCATCACACAATCATAAAGCTAATTTGGGCCATAAGCCCAATTTTTCCTTTGGCCACCAAACAGATTATTATATTGTTTTATAGATGTATATATATATATATATATATTTTTTTTTTTTTTTCTTTTTCCACGTGATGATTATCTTGTACCCATTGATCTTCCTCTCCTCTTCAACTTTGGTCCTTCAAAGATTGTGTTTTCAACCCAGTTACTTTTGATTTCCTCACATTTAATCCTTAGATTTTTGAACATGTGCAAATTAATATGTTCATGATTCAAAAGTTGATAAAATTGTCCTCTTTTTCCTTCTTTCCTTCTCCAATTGCTTGAGATCAGATTAAATCTGAAAATAAGCAAAAATAGATAAAATTAAGTAGAAAATTAAGGAAATACAATGATAAATGTCTAGTTTTAATGACCTAAGATAAGTACAAAATTGCACTTATCAAATTCCCCGAAACTTAAACCATTATTCGTCTTTGAACAATAAAAATTAAAACTGATGATTAAACACAAAAATAACAAAAATAATATATTAAAAATAATCTTACCAACTTTCCAACTCATATCATCCACTACTTATAATAGAACATTGCTACCAAAAGTAAACTTGTCTAATACTGGATTAAATAATATGTACAGTCAATTCCACTATCATACATCTTCAATCAGATATCCTTAACCACAATAGTCAAATATATGCTTGTCATTTCGTAAGAGGCAAACATCCCCCAAACTTATTTTTTTATTCTTTTTTAACTTTCAACTTTTTCCCCTTCTGAAGGCATGCTCTTACGTTTTAATTTCTCACATCTCAAGACAGATTAAGTTGGTTAAGACCTTACCATTGAAAATATTAGCTTAATCAATGAAGATTATCCTAATTTTGAGTACCCCAACTCTCTCAACATTCACGAAGCAATCAAATCTACTAGCTATCTACATCCCCAAAATTTACTATCGCAGTTTTGCTCTTATTATACAAACAATTACTTACTTATTTTTTTTTCACTTTTTATTTTTCTCCGTTTATTTTTTTTCATTTTTTCTTCTTCTTTTTCTGAATTTTTTCCTTTTTTCTTTTGTTTGTTTTCTTTTTTCAATAGCCTCATATGTCTTACATGTAATCCATCTCTTCACTGGGCTTTTTATATGACCTTGTAATGAGCTTTGGGCCGACGAGTTCTGGTTTTGTTGACCCAGGGCATTAGGTTTAAAAGACCTATAAAGACTTAATTGCTTGAGTGATACATGCTTCAAAGAGCAGTATAAGACACGTTGAAGGCCTTTTTTTTTTTTGCATTCTTTTTCATATATCTATGCAAGACTTGAGATAGGAATGAGACTGCTAGCATCTGATCGTTGTCTAACTTCTTTTGGTGAGCCAAAAACACTCTACACAAATATTCAACATATACGAAATCTACACCAACCTTACTAATATCTTCAAGGCTCAACATCTCCCAAACTTAAACTTAAATAGATTTGGCAAACAAGAACAAAGAAAGGGTAAGGAATATACTAATTTTTTTCTTTGACTAATATCTACTATAGAATTCATCCAACCAAAGTGTATTATGATGACTTATGCTAAATAAAAAACATGTCAAATATGGACAAGCAATTTAACTAGTAAGTTCTTGTAGCAATGCTCCATTCCAATAAGGAACAACACAAGATTAAAAATATTCAACTAAATCTGCCGACAAGGCAATCAAAAGAAAGAACAATGTTTTTTTTTTTAATTTTTTTTAGATTTATTTTCTACCAATAAAATTACAATAAAAACCCGATTCTAAAAAGAAAAAAGAATAAAATTTAAGAGCATCCCATAATTCCCTTGAACTTAATGTATACATTGCCCACAATGTATAAAATATAAATGAACAAGAAATGGTAGAGATACTCCCCGTTTTATATGTGAAGAATTCTTGAAGAGAAGGATTGTTGCATTTTTTTCTTTGTAAGCCTTGGTACTCCTAAAATTCCTCTTGGGTGGTGGCTTTTTTCTTCATTAGTGATAAGCTTACAATGATTAAAAAAATATCAATATAAGTATGGTAGGCCAAATTGGTAATAAACTTAACACCAAGTATATAGTGGCGCGCTCTCCCAATATATACTCGATTTCAAATTAAAACCACAAACCAATTAAATCACCACCTGAGCTCAAACAGGCCTCACTATAAGTAAAGACGACTAAAGTATGTGAATCATGTTCAAGGTCTGAAGAAAATTCAATCCATAAATCCAACTTTTGTAAAAGATGTAAAACATGAAATATTTTACACAAGCCGACCAAGCATCTTTGACAAAGGAAAAAGTAGAGAAAATGGATGAAACTGTCACAGCTTGATTCAAGCTCCGGTAACATGCCAAAATTTTGAACTTTCCCGAGGCTATCTTTTGACAAAATAAAGTATACATGTTGTTCTAGCCCTCCACAAAATTTGAGATCAAATGGAAGTCGTTTGAGCTAGACAATTAGTGGACGAATTTGGCTATAGTTTGGGAGACTGACGGTAGGAAACCGCAGTTCGCCGCGGGCTACAACAAGCACTAGGCCGCGGCTGGCCACGGCCTAGTGCTTG
>CAVNYN010231851.1:0-24140 GCA_963692815.1 Nyctanthes arbor-tristis
GTATATTGTTTGATAAGGTGTATGAGTAGAGAACTCTTTGGCTTCTAATAAGTGGTTCATCATGTTTTCTTCATAGTTGTGTTCTGCTTTAGAACTATTATTGCATTTCTTCATATTTCCCTTCATTATTTTTATATTCACTTTGTTTGTCAGGTTCAATCTTGAATGCCCTAATTTCTTATGTTTCAACTTATTCTAATGTAATTATATTTTAATCCAATTTATTCTAAATTTTTATATTTTCCTTTTCTCATGGATAAAATAAAAAGCCACAACTTGTTAAAAGATTTCTTGTTTAGGGTTGTTAGTGACCAGCTTTTACTAGATTGGTGAGTTAAAAGATTACTTGTTTGGTTGTCAAGAGTTGTAATTGTGGAATGCTGATATAATTAATGGAAATCAAAGGAGAAAGTTAAATATTTAGACCCAAAAAAATTATTGTTATATAGCTTAGGTATTATAATAACTTATTTTCATTTTCATTATCGGAGGGTGAATATTTGATATTTGGATTAGAATAATATTTTAACATAAAATTGTAGTTTTTCAATGCAAAAATATTCCCCATTAGCTGCATACATGGAGAGGTTTGTGTCATTTCATGTCATTTTCTTGGATTTCTGTATTTTGTAGTGATAAAACCTTGATCACTCTATTTCAATGACTTTATTCTTTTTAAGTGTTCAAAGTTTTCAAAATTTGTCTCATTGGACCCCGCTTCATTTTTCTTCCGTGGTGTTTGATTGGAAGTTGTTGAAGTTGTTTCTTTGGAGTGATGGTCTCACTAGCTTTTTGTAGCTTATGATTTTAACAATTAACATTAAGCATAGTTATTGATGGCTTTTATGGTTTGATTTTTCCATGAAGTATTTGTTTGTTATCTATTTATATTTCATTCACTGCAACCTTCTCATTTGTAGTAATGTGGACAATGTGCAGGTGGTCACAGTGTCAGGATGTTGGGCATCTGTTATATGTAGAACAATTTTATTTTACTTCCATATGTAAATATTTGAAGATTTCATTATATTGTTGCACTTTGTCGTCTACTCTTCTTGAAATTAATTATCTTTCATTTGGGATCAGTTTTAGGCTTTTAATTGCTATTGCAGCGATTATGCTTTGAGCCTCATCGGTTTTCAATAATTTACATGTAGTTGTTTAAAGAGATGAAACTATTAAACCACGTCAAAGAAGGGAAATATACATGGAAATGTACTTGGTTAAACTTCAAAAATTCAAACAACTCTCAATGGAGTCAACTCACCCAATTGAAAACTTTTCTTGATGTCTTAGCCTCTTGACTCTTACTACTTACTACGTTCTATAGTGTTAATATGCTAATGCCTAGCTAGGCAATGCTAATTATTAGTTCTTATATGATTTTGTTTTAAGTTTCCAATTTTGTTTGATTACTACCAATTCATGCAATCTTTCAAGTTAATAATATTCATGTCCTTTCAAATAATAATAATGATGATGATGATGATGATGATGATGATGATGATGTTACCATTTGTTACCATTTTTTATTTAATTGCAATAGCCACATTCTAAATCTAATCACGATCAACTTACGGGCAGCGCACGTTCAGTACACTAATATATTAACAAAATGAAAGAACTGGGTACCTTCATACTGTAGTTTTCCTTAAAAAAATATGTTAGTAGGGTTTTTTAAGCATTTTGTTTCATATTGTGGTAACTTTTGTTATTCTGAATTTTTTAATTTTTTTATTCATTATTTTAAAATAAGATTCACTATTAAATTTAATAACTAATAGGTAATTATCATCATTTAATTATTTGAATTATTGATAAATTTAATTATTCACTTGTCGCCTGAAATTTATAGTTAATAATTAATAGAAATTAATATGATTAGTATAAGCTAATTGAAAACTAGATTTTTTTCACCCGTGTGTTGAACGGGTAGAGTTATAGTGTACATTTTTATCAAAATTAATGTGTGAGTGTGGACATCACGTCATAAATAAAGTACAATATACTAGCTGTATTGTATAAAATTACAAATTGATATGCGAATTACAAATCATCATGGGATTGATATTTGTAGTAAAGTACATGAGTCTATAATTCTAGTTTCCTCCAAACATATCGTGCAAGTTCACACATCCAATCAATATAAAGTTGTAATAATTGGCAGTTAAATAATCAGATTACAATCAACTATTATAACTATGAGTCTAGCATCTCACACTCATGCGTTGTATGGGAAGATTAATTCAAAAAAATCAATAATAATCGATAATAAATCATTGAATAGATACCTATCATCGGATTTGTATAACAAAATCAATAAATATACATTTTGATTTAGTATTTGACATGTTAAATTAATATTTTATTAATAATACATTAATAGTTACTCGCTTGTCTACTTGATTAATGATTTACTATATTTTACTTCTAAATCATCTAACTTATTCAATATTATTAGTTAACCGTATAATAATATGTACCGGGCATGTACATACTCGTATTCATTCGATACCCGTTTAGATAAAAATTTTCATACCCATAAGAAAATACTCTCTTGACGTACCTTTTTTATGAGTAAAATTCAAAATTGATAGTTATAATCTATATAAATATATATTAAACTAGATTTTTTTCACCCATACGTTGCACAAGTAGACTTATATTATACATTCATATCAAAATTGACGTATGAGTGTAAACATCATTTTATAAATAAAGTACAATATACCAGTTGCATTGTATAAAATTATGAATTGATATGCGAATTACAATTTACTATAGAATATTCGTAGTAAAATAATTCTGGTCTTCTCCAAACTCGTTGTACAGATTTACACGTTCAACCTATATAAAGTTGTAATAATTAGCAGTCAAATAATTAGATATGGCAATTTGACCCATCAATCTATAAACCCGTAGAGACATGCCTCTAATATGATTGACTCGTCACGCCTAATCGGGGCAAAAAAAGGAGTATAAGACAACATTCTCTGACCCGCCGTAGGTTCAGGGAGGGTGCGAGTCAGGTTGGACCCACATCATAGATCCCGTGACCCACCAGGCTTTTTTAAATTTTAATAAATTTATTTAGAAATTATTAGAAATGCCAATTTCACTAATCAACCATTAAATCTGTGGCAGTTTATTTTTATCTTTTATTATATTATTTTTTGAAAGGATTTTTCTGTCGAATTGAAAGAATCATATTATTATATTAATTAATGTCGGGAACTTTAAAATTCTAAATAAAAGTTTTGTTTTATTCTACGTTCATTAATTACTAATGCGTTGCACATAATATTAATTGAAAGGGGAAAAAATTCATGAGCCTTTTTGTGGGTCATGTGGCGTCCCAATCTGTCCCATAACCCGATTTGTCTTGACCCGCCATATGAATTTGTAGGTTTGGGATGGGTCTGAGTGACTTCAAGACTCATAGGGTGGGTCCAGAGTATGACTAACCCGCCCTATTTCCATCATTATAAATAATCATATCACAATTAACTATTGCAGCTATAAGTTTAGTCTCTCACTCGTGCGTTGTACGAGAAGATTAATTTTCAAAAAGATTCGATAATAATGAATAATAAAATATTAAACAAATACACGTGCATAGCAAAAATACTAAATGTACATTTTTAATTTAGTATTTGACTCATTAAATTAATATTTTGTTAATAGTATATTAATAGTTACATGTTTATGTACTCAATTAATGTTTTACTATATTTCACTTTTAAATCATCTAACTTATTTAATATTATTAGTTAATAGTCTAATAATATATATCGGGCGAGTATATACACGTATTCACTCGATACCCATTCAGATAAAAATTTTCATACTTATAAGAAAGTACTCTCTCGACGTATCCTTTTTATGAGTAAAATTTAAAATTGATAGTTATAATTAAAATGTTAAATAGAGATATATTTGTAAAGAAATACAAGTTAGACTTTTTAATATAAAGAAGACCATATATGTGGGACATCTTAAAAAGGAAAATAATGTCAGATAATCGCAATGGAGAGGTTAATTTTTCTTTTTTGTGTAGTTCATTTTCTTCTTGTAGATTTCTTATCCCTTTGTTCACAAAATTTTCACTAAAATTCATTATTATCTTCGTCAATTAAAAATATTGATCAATTAATATTCAATCAGTACGTTGCGCGGGAAATTCTCAATATTTCATATTAAAAAATTCATTACATAAATTGCTAAAAACAATAAATAGTCACAATAATAATTAAATCAAAAGAAATAACAACATAAATTCAGTCGATATTTTGAAGGCTTCACATCTATGGAGAAAAAAGACTAAAAAATAAATTATTTACATCATCTACAACTTAATCGTTGCAACATAAATGATATAGAAGCAAGTATTAAAAAAATAGTTGCAAAGATTTTCAAGTTAGATCATAGATGTTAAGAAAATAAATTTTAGCCATATATTATTATAATAGAATTACATTATGTGTCTTTAGTTATTTGCGTAACGTAAATAAATGGATTTTTATTACAAAAAAAGAAGAATAAATAAATCAGTTGATTTGCTCCAAATTATTCTGAACTAAGTTTTCATTTGTAATATAAGTTATTTGAAATAGATTTCTAAATTATTCTAAAATAAATTTTGATTTTGATATTATGATCTACTCTGTAAAGGAAATTTTGAAAATCATACAAATATAAATAATAAATAAATAAATAGAGATAATATCATACAATTAGTTTATAATGCACTCAATTTCGAATAATTCAGTAACGGGAAGAATAATTCTAAAAAATACTAATTCATAAAAAAGTAAATAGTTACTCGCCGTCAAATTTACATACGGTAACAGAAAGGACTTAAAAAGAGCGGGAAAATTACAATTGAGAAACTAAATCTAATTGAAAATTGTTATATTATATATTATTATATATGATGATATGATTATATGATGACAGTTTGTCTGGTACAATTGTAATTTCAGCTGGCACAATTAGAAAATATTTCCTGCTTAAAACTCTATCTGGCACAATTGTTTATAATGCCATACCACACTAACTGTCACTTTTAATAAAAAAATTGTTACAAATGTAATAGTGAAGGATTAAACTTGTGACCTACATATTGAGCAACATACTTTTAAACCATTATATCACCTCTTTTATTTGTTAACAATTTTCATTTCTATATTGCTATTCTCGCGTGTTTTCACTGAAAAATATTATTATTAACCACATATATACTTGAAATCTAATTATATTGACACAACCTTTTTTTATTAATATTGCCAATTTTTCAAATATACTAAAATTGTCAAAATTCAAATGACACAAATGACCATCACATTTTTAACAATTATAAATGTTTTTCCCCTTCTATCTTCTTCACCCACGTGTACTATAAAAAAATCTAATCAATCTATTTTAATCTTTATAATAAAAGCTATAAGAATTGAAAATAAAATTTTCCTTTACTTTGTAAAAAAATAAATTGCCATAAGGTATTACCCTAATTAATAAGTCAGTTTTTCTACAATGTCTTAATTCACTTTCTTGCATCATCTCTGAATTCATAAACTTACGAAATTAAATTTATAGAAGAAATAAAGAATCAATTTAATTAATGTTATAAATTCATACGAAAAGTAGAATTAACAAAATGTATGTTAAAATTTTTATGTGAACATGTATCGAGTGAATACGAGTATGTACATACCCGCTACGTATTATTAGACTGTTACCTAATAATACTAAACAAGTTAGATGATATAAACATAAAATATAGTAAAACATTAATCGAGTACATAAACGGGTAACTATTAATATATATTTTTTTGTAGATGATGCATTTAATTTATTTTTTTGGTCTATTTTTCCATAGATGTGAAAACTATAAAATATCAATTGATTTCATATTGCTATTCTCGTGTGTTTTTACTCAAAGAAAATATTATTATTAACTATATATATACTTGAAGGCTAATTATATTGACACTACGTTTTTTATTAATCTAACTAATTTTTCAAATATACAAAAATGGTTAAAAATTAAATGACATAAATAACCATCATATTCTTAACAATTATAAATGTTTTTTCTCATCCTATCTTCTTCCCTCTATGTGCACCACAAAAAACTAATCAATCTATTTTAATTTTTATAATAAAAAGTTATAAGAATCAAAAATAAAAATTTCATTTACTTTGTACAAAAATAAATTACCACCGGTTATTACTCTAATTAATAAGTCAATTTTTTTACAATATTTTAAGCTATTTTGTCTACAACATCTCTAAATTTATAAACCTACGAAATTAGATTTATGGAAGAAATGAAGAATCAATTTAATTAATGTCATAGCTTTATACGAAAAGTAGAATTGACATAATGCATTACCCAATTCAGTTGGATTCCTGAATAAACATGAAAATTTTTATGTGAACGGGTATCGAGTAACTATGGGTTTGTACATGCTCGATACGTATTATTATATTGTTAACTAATAATATTAAATAAGTTAGATGATATAAAAGTAAAATATAGTAAATCATTAATTGAATATATAAATGGGTAACTATTAATATATTATTAATAAAATATTAATTTAACGTGTCCAATACTAAATCAAAAGTATATATTTATTGATTTTGTTATGCAAATCCGATGACACGTATATGTTCAATATTTTATTATTCACTATTATTGATTTTTTTAATTAGTCTTCCCACATAACGCACGAGTGAGGGGCTAGACTCATAGTTGCAATAGTTGATTGTGATATGATTATCTGACTATTAATTATTACAACTTTATATATATTGGAGGTGTGAACTTGCATGACGTGTTTGGAGAAAACCAGAATCATAGTATTATGTATTTTACTATAAATATCTCATGGTGATTTGTAATTCGCATATTAATTCGTAATTTTATACAGTACAACTGGTATATTGTACTTTATTTATGAGATGATGTTCGCACTCACGCGTCAATTTTAATGTGAATGTATACTATAACTCTACATGTGAAATGCACGAGCGAAAAAATCTAGTTAAAGTATTAAATACGGAGTAGTTATTTTTCTTCTTGTGAATTTCATGTTACTTTGTTCACAAAGTTTTCATTAAAATTCATTGTTATCGTTGTCAAATTAAAATATCTATGTATGAATTCAAGACTGATTAAGAATCAATTAGTATTCAACATGTACATTGCACGGAGATGTAAATTCCTAATGTTTCAATTTAATAAAAAATTCATAACATAAATTGCAAAAAATAATAAATGGTTACAATAATAATTAAATCAAACGAAATAACAACATGAATTCAATCGATATTTTACAGGCTTCACATCTACAGAGAAAAAAGACAAAAAAAAAGTTATTTGCGTCATCTTCAAAAAAAATATTGATGGTTACCTGTTTATGTAATCGATTAATACTTTACTATATTTTACGTTTAAGTTAACAGTCTAATAATACGTATCGGGTATGGTACATACCCTTATTCACTCGATACTCGTTCAAGTGATACTACCTGATAATACCATTTTAACCAGATAATACCTCGTTTCTTCACATACCTTTTCAACTGGGTGATACTTCGTTTTATTTTGTGCAAATACTCATATTACCATGTTGCTATTTTAATCTTGCCAATAACAACTATAATCATTAAAAAAAGCATGATTTTATAATGACAATCGTTAGAGGCGTAATAATTATAATTATAAAAAAATCCAAGACTATGTTGTGGATTTTAAAATGTGGAGAATTTTTGGTATAATTGAATTATAATCAAAGAAAAGAATTAGAGAATTTCCATAAAAAGGGATAAGGGGGGAAATATGTTAGTTAAGGAAGTATTAAATAGAATGTAAGATAAATCGGTTATAAAGATTTTAATTAGATAATAATAGAAGAGATAAAGATTTATCTCACTACAATTTATTCATTTCGTAACTATGGGCAAAAAACAAAGTGTGATTTTTGTAGAAATTCTTGAGTCTCGAGAACATAAACTTGAAGATAGTAATACAAAATTATATTGTTCTTTTCAATTATGCTAATCAATATTAGATGAAGTTAATTGATATTCAAATAAAAGAGAAAAAAATATTCACATTCATATTTATTCAGGAATTCAATCGGAGTGGGGAATACATGTTGTCAATTCTACTTTTAGTAGGAAATTATAATATTAATTAAATTGATTTTTTATTTCTTCCATAAATCTAATTTTGTAAGTTTATGAATTTGGAGACGCTGTAGACAAAATGACTTAAGACGTTCTAAAAAAACTGACTTATTAATTAGGGTAATAGCTGGTGACAATTTATTTTTATACAAAGTAAAAGAGATTTTTATTTTCGATTCTTATAGCTTTTTATTATAAAATCAAAATAGATTGATTAGGTTTTTTTTTTTTTTTTTTTTTTTTTTTTTTTTTTTTTGTGCACGTAGGGGAAAAAAGATATGGGGGAGAAACATTTATAATTGTTAAGAATGATTTGGTTATTACATCATTTTAATTTTGACCATTTTAGTATATTTGAAAAATTAGTGAGATTAACAAAAAAAATAGTGTCAATATAATTAGCCTTTAAGTATATATGTGGTTAATAATAATATTTTTTTTGAGTAAAAATACGTAAGAATATTAATATATAAATGAAAATTGTTAACAAATAAAAGAATTGGTATAATGGTTTAAAAACATGTTGTTTTTAACATATAGGTCATGATTTCAATCCTTCATTATTACATTTGTAACAATTTTTTTAATTAAAAGTGACAGCAGGTGTGATATGACATTATAAGCAATTGTGTCAGATAAAGCTTTAGGTGAGAAACATTTTCTAATTGCTCAGATAAATTGCAATTGTACCATTTGAAACAATTTTTTTTTAAATTAAAAGTGACAGCCGGTGTGATATGGTATTATAAACAATTGTGCCAGATAAAACTTTAGGTGGGAAACATTTTCTAATTGCTCAAATAAATTGCAATTATACCAGACAAGTTGTCATTTAATATATATTATATTTATTTTTTTTAATTTTTCCTGGTATAAATGAATAATATTAATAATTACGACTATTTTACATATGACTATTTTTATGTATTATCAATTTATATAATCTTCATGCTATATGACTTTATTGGTTTCAAAATAAGAAATATTTTCAGAGTACACGACACCGCTCAACTAGCAATTATTTCGGAGAATGCCATTTATCTAAATCATTCATTAAGTTAATACTTAATATATAGATTAGTGCAAAAAAAAATTTATTTGCGTAAACGATATCGGGTTAAAAATTACAAGAAAAAAATTACATTATTATTTAGTTGATATTAAAAATTAACTATTCTCTATTTGATAAGGTAACCTTATAAAATTTCATATTATTTATTGTTTTAAATAATTTGATATGTATTCTTCCCGTGCAATGCACGAGTGAGAATCTAGTTCCAAAAATAATGTAGTCCATATTCCATTATACTATTTTCATCCGTCCCAACAAATAATTCACTTATTATATTGACCATATATCTTTAATATTTTACTTACATGTATGCCCCTAATTAACGTATTTATTATTACTCTACATCAACTACTAAATATATTAGAAGTATTTTCAAATAGTTAATGAGATGAGTTAATTTCACCAGTGGTCCACAACCCACATGCCAAAACTGTAGGTCTCTTCTTTTGAAATTGGAAATGAAACCTACCTAGTTACCTGCCCATATGCCAATTCAGCGCAAATGACAAATTTCAGTAGCAAAAGAAGATACCCATAATTTTGCTACTTATTTCTCTTACTGCTATAAAAAATGATAAGAAAAAATAAAGTTTCCCAAAAAAGAAAGATCGTGCACGCACTTGCATTTTCGGTCACGTTAGTGTAGAATGGGTAGCTAACTAACTATGTGAGGAAAAATTTATTTTCCTCTTTATTTTTGTTTTTTACTATTTTTTTAGATTTTTTTTTTGTTTTTATTTAACAAGTAAGGGATAAAAATGTAATAAAGGACCTTATGAATAAATTTATAAAAATTTGGGGACCTACGGTAACCTAGTTGATAAAATGTGTAAAGGTTGGAGGCCATTTATGAAATTAACCCTAATTACAACGATAGTAGTTCAATTTTTGAGTTATAATTTCAAATACAATTTGATTAAATCAATTACACTCACATGTTTTATAAAACTCATCTGACATGTATTGTACAAATTTCACCATTCAGCCCACTCATTTCATCTCTTAGAGCAAGTTTAATGTGGGAGAAATAACTAAGGAAAAAAAGCTAAGGGGAAAAACTAGAGAGAGAAAATCTATTTCCAAATAATGGGTAGTGAAAAAAATCTATTTCTAAATAATGTGTAGGGGAAAAATAGGGGGGAACACATACTCTCTCCGTGTCCTATAAAGATAGTCTGGTAGGTAATTTTACGTGAATTAAGGATTAGTAGGTTATGTGGTTAGAACATTTAATTTTACTCTATTTTTCCATATATACCCTTGTGTCATTAATTGTTTGAAATGATTTTAATGCATGGGTTGTTGAATAATAATAATTAATTAAGAGCACATATGAAAATGAAACATTAAATACATGTTCAATATGGTAAGTGGACTATCTTTTTGGGACGGACGAAAATGGAATAATGGACTATCTTTTTGGGACGGAGGGAGTATTAAAGGATTTCGTTTATTTTTTAAAACTTTTTTACAAATTATTTTGTCATTACATTTTCCCCCATACATTAATTGGTTTTGTTGGGGGGGGGACTCAAAATTTGGGTTTTTTCCTCAACATTAAACTTGCTCTTATATTACTTATTAAAATGATGAGTTTGTAAACGGGTATCTCATCTTTAAGAGTTGAATTTTAACTATTACTTAAAAAGTAAAATTAAGACATTTTTTGTTAGCAAAAAGGTTCCGTATGAATTGGCATTATTTGTATTTAACTACAATTTATATGAGACACTAACATATTTCACTACTTTCAGGGAAAAAAAAAAGAGGCTATTTCATTCAACAATATATTATTGCTCATTGACACATCCCTGGTTTAAGAGCATCCACATTGGTTGTGTTAAATTAGGGTGCTAATAAAGTTATTAGTTAACATTCAAAACTGTAATTACATTGATGGTATTAATGAAGTTATTAAAAGAATATTTTTAACAACTTGTTAATTTTATTGTTAAAGTTAACAATAATTTTAACAACTCATGTGGCCAATTATATTTATTATATTTATTTTTTATATTGTTTATAGGTTAAATTAATTTAGTCATGACTCACTTTTAACTTAAAATTAAATTATAAAGGTTAGCTTAACACCACCAATGTGTTAGATATCAATAGTTAAATTTAAACTTCTTACATAACACTTAACAATTACTAAAACTCTACTTTATTACTTATGTGAATAGTTAAATCTAACAACACTAATGTGGATACTCTAATTTCATTAAGCAGTTTTTTTTTCACCTATGAAACTTCAAGAGGATTTTCAATTATCCATTATTAGAAATTTCAACCTCTAAGATTGATATTTCTTCTTTGAATAATGAAACATAATAAACTTTTGAATACTAAAACATATTTTTATTTTTTAAACTTGCAAAGAAAAAAGGTTGAGTTTGAGTTTTTCAATAAACGAATATTATCATTATCATCTAAGATTAACGTGCATGGCACTTTGATGAGGACTAATTACAAGAAGGTTAAGCTATGAACCAAGGAACGGCGTGTTAATGCTAATTAGAGATCAACTGATCACTAATAATACTACCTTCAAAAAAACTAATCACTAATAATACAACCAAACAATTCTGACTCTACCGCTTCAAAACACCACCAAAAAAAAAAAAAAAAAGAAAGAAAAAAAGAAAGAAAAAAAGAGTGAAGAAAAAAAGAGTGTTGTTTCTTGTTTCCAGTTACGTGCTTCTTATCTTAGGTATAAAAAATATGCTAGAAAGAAAATTATTATGGAACTAAAAAACAAGTCCCATACATTAGAAACTACAGTATGAATGAGTACTATAATCAAATACTTATTGAGTACTGATATACATACTACTATTTCTATATCCATTTTTTTTTTTAAATAGCTTGAGGCGCGACCAAGAGTATTCTAGCCTTGGGTACAAAGTACAAACATGATATTGGTTTCAAAAGGATGCGAAAAAAATTCCTAGTAGCATATATGTACATGGAGATGGTAAAAAGATGGGTGTGGGGGACACGTTGCCACCCCTATCCCACATCATGCTTCTCCCTCTAAAGTTGGGCGGGCCGAAAAGAAGGACAAAAAAAAACTCTCCCAAAACCAGTTTTTCTATTTTTTTTAAATTCCATATATTAAATTTTTCTTTAATACTAATAATATAATATAATTAATCATTGATTTGAACGGTGTTGTAGTGATTAAATGTTTATGTTTCGGACGGAATGTTTCAGGTTTGAACTACACCTGTCCCTCCTCAATATATCCCCTTATATTAGAAAATAATAACAATAAGCTAAAATTTTAATAATAATAATAACAACAACAACGACCACCACCACCAAGGGTGTGCGTGTGCAGCTGCCCCACCTCGTTTAAGGCAGGTCTTTGCAGGGCGTCTAACTTTGTTGGTATCGTTCTAAAAAGTGTTGAAATCAATTTGAGCCTAATCCACGGCGATATACGACCGATGCATGACAAATTGCTGCCAGTATGTGGAGTACATGCCTCAAATGTGCTTTTTAGACACTAATTAGTAGACTGGAATTGTCGAACACAGTTATCGAGGTGCCAGACGATCAGACTCAGCCAGGGCTGGATATGGAGTAGGATCACAACAGACTGTAAAATAGCAATTCCACTCCATCTCCCGCCATGGACAAGTCTCTCCACCGAACTTCCGCTGCTACGTTAGGGGGGACGGCTGGGGTGGTCTCATGCACAAGAACATGTGGTAGCTATATATAGCAAGAAAGTGAAGATGAACTCAATGTTTATTTTCCTTCGGTTACAACGTTAACAAGGCGGAGAATAATCCTAGGAAATAACACTCCATAAAGTTAAGGGCTTCTTTTTTTCAATCACAAATGCAAGAAAGCAACTGAAAGTAAAAAAAAATCAAAATCCACTCAAAACTTGTTTTCTAGAACTCAATTGTAGTTAGAACTTAGGCATTTTCCCCTCTTGTTGGTTACAGACATTTAATGCAAGTCACTAATTATATATTCTAATAGGTTGGCAATTATTCCAGCACATGAGTGTTATGGTACTAGTTCCTAGTACAATTATAGTATTGCTGCCTACGTGGTGATGGGCCCTACAAGCCTTACAACTGATGCCTAATTTTGATTGGTTTTTCTGGTGGAGGGGACGTCACTGATACTATAATAGTACCCGCAGCTGATACTTGAACATTTTCAATTATTCCAATAGGTTGAGGGGTGAGGGGGTGAGCACGTTTGGATGTGCATGCGCTTAAAAGTAAACCTAAGAATGCATTCCCCACGTCCATGTACAAGAATGAATCTGAACAAATAAAGACCAGGACTTGTTTTAAGTTTAAAGAAGAGACAAACCTGACCATGTATTCTCCATATAAAGACCAGAACAGTTTCACATTTTACCTTCGATGAGGCCACGTACTAGCTGGTGACCGACCCGCTAAATTCCGATCTCTGAGAATGTATTCTTCATATACAGACCGAAACAGTTAAAGCTCGTCGAGATCTGGTGGATATCAACGCACACTTAAGCATGAAATGGTAATGATCAGTTAACCTTCTTTGGATAAAATGAAGTAAAACAGAAGTTAGGAAGTGTATTACTGCTGAACCACATTAATGCTCATGAATAAATGGTAACTTTTCTTGGGTCCAGTTACATTACGTCGGTAAATGGCTACCAGTGTACGACTTCTTACCCTCGAGGTCGAAGAACATAAGTATTAAACAAACTAACGGTATCTGTTGAGAAACCCAAGTACAGAATCGAACTGCAAATCACCTCCAGAGGGCATTAGAGTGTGTTTCAAGCTCTTGTTTTCAGCTTCAAGTTCGGCTTCTCTCTGCTTGCTCTTGTTGAGCTCATTTAGGAGTTGAGCTTCCCTCTCTCTACTTTCCTCGAGTGCTTTCAGAAGTTCAGCATTGGTTTGCTCCAAATCCCCTATGGATTTACGAGCACGCTTACTTGCTCTTTTCCTGTTGAACCAGTTAGCAACTTGCTCCATATCCAGACCTGTATCCCTTACCAAGCCAATCTTTTTCTCCCTAGTCAGGTGCTCTGCCTCTTCAAATGCCGACTGGAGAACAGCAATCTGACTTTTCTCAAACCGTTTCGCCATGAGATTCTCACAGTAAGCATCCTTGGCATACTGGTTTTATTTATAGGTCCAGTTAGTCACTTAGAAAATAAATAACAAACAGTAGACTGGAAATAGAAATAGCATATTGACAAGCAAATGAAAACAAATGTGACGGTAAAAACCATGAGGGACAGTTCAAGTACCAATTAGAAGCTCCAAGGAGTAAACTAGTGAAACTGGGGTGGTCAAATACGAGATTTGGCGGACAAATCTTTAACGTGAATACTCTGCTTTCTATGACAAAGATTGATCTTTGCTTTCCTAGTATGCATCATCTCCTAACTAATAACAAAACCAAAACATACATTTCATTCATGTAGTTTTCTGCATTCAGCATCTTTTGCCGAAGAATAAACTATTGGGATCAATTTTCAAGATTAAATTCTACAATGCAGTTCATTATCCATGTGATTCTCTTGATGCAACATAAAAAGACAACTTTGAAAGAGTCACTGCATTACGCTTCCCTTTCAGAAATGACAATCTTAGAGCAAGTCAAGAAAACGAGTCTGGGAGGAAATATTTACAGTCATTATGACATATATGTTGTTATCTTCACTGTTTAGGTAATTATGGAAGCCATTATTGATCAAGCCCCATGACATTGACATTCACAAACTATAATTAGGCATGACTAGCAAAACAAATTTGTTTCTCATCTTCCCCACATTATATTTTGCACCTTGCCAACTTGATCAATTACTTAGAATCTTTCATTAGAAAGCAAGTGTTCATTGTGAAATCTTAATCGAATACCATGTAAGCTATAAGGTTTTATTTTCCTTTTTAAATGTATATAATAACTTGCGACGCCCATTTTTCCCAGTCCTTCTATAGTAACAGATCTGGTTCCGAATTTAAAACCAGATCTGCTTAAGTGGAGCTGACTGTGCAGCACCTGGACCCGTACGGCCGCACAGGCCGTATGGTGAGGCTGCACAGGCCGCATGACGTGGCCGCACAGCTAGACTGCCTTGGCTATGTGGCCACACCATGTGGCCTGCGTGCGGCCCAGTCAGCGCAACTTTCAAATTCGGAACCACATCTGTTACTATAGAAAATCCACCATTTCTCCTGTTATCTATTCCTTTTCTTTTCTTTTTACATGGCCAATCATATTACTCATCCAGAAGGATCTAAACAGTAATTTGCATGTCATCTTTCAAAATGCCAAAATTAGCCTCCATTTTATTTGAAAACAGAATTTGGTCAAACTAATCACATCCGAATTTCATGGGTTTCACATATACCATAGAAATCTCCACCTCTCATTTAACTTCCATCATGCCTCCTATCTAACCATAATGAATATAGAAGTATCTTATTTTGTGATTTCTTATTGCAACAAAAAATTTTATTTGGTAATCAATGTTTCATAAGACGTCCCTGATGCCAAACAAACACACAAAAGCTTGCAAGTTGTTAAAACTCACGACAATTTTTGAAATCAATTTTTATTCATAATAGAGAGGTTAGGACATACAATGAATAAGCCTTTTTTTTATAAGGTTCAAAATATGCCTAATCCTAAGATAAGGAGGAAAAATAATCCTAACTAGAAACTGAAATGGAAAATTAGCAGTCAAAATACTAAGTAGTTGTTGAATTCTGAAAAGGAAAATTAGCAGTTAAAATACTAAGTCCTTGTTAGATTCTCATTATTTGAAGTGTATTATAATGAGAAATTATAATGTGGTGAGATGAGTTGTGAAAAATGGAAGTTTGAAATGCACGTTTATAGTCAAATAGTTGCCAAATCAGTAGTTAAATAAGTGGTAGATGAAATTATAATGTAAAAGGTATAATGGGAATCAAACAAACACTAGTTGGAAAAGAAAATAATAAAACCTAATCCAAATAAAAAAATAATAATAAATCTAAATAAACTTATAATCATATTCCCTAATCCTACTAGATCTCCATCAGTGCCATTGCTAACCCCTGTGGAATTCGATAGTACAGGCGCATCCATTACATAACCAAGTTGGCTATTTCCAAATTTTATATCCTCGAGTTGTGGACAATGATGGACCACCAACAGCATAAAATATTTCTCGCTAGCATTTCTACTACTAAAATTACATCTCTGGCACAATGATCTTCAGTATAATAGGGAATAATGCTACTCTCCCTTGTTGGGTCATTAAAGTCACTTGGCGGGAATATATATATATATATATATATGTCTTCTTGCCAATGTATTTCAATTCAATTGAAACAAATTGAAAAACTCGGTGGCGGTATACCATATACATATCATGTTCCATCTCGTGATGAATAGTCACTTAATGGTAAGTTATGGGACAAGTCACCCAGCAAAGGAGTGTAGCATAACTCTTTAATAGGATCCAAATCTGCATTTGAAGGGGAAGTAAATAAATCATATGCAAAGTTAAAGTAATTTGCAATTATCTCAATGATAAACTTGATTATTGTATTGCAAGGAGCATTCGAGGTATTATTAGAATATCATGTGCCAATGTCATCTCCATAGAACACTATAGAAATTATTTATATCATAATCAATACGATTGGTCATTAAAATAAAGGTGAAGTACTGATCATCAACTATTCTAAAATGCTCTATATATTGAAGTCTTAAAAGTTGTCCTTTTCCATTCCTTTCAATCTTTCAGGAAAATCTACGTCATACCAAGATATGTAAAATCGATAACATGAATCCACTAGCAATGAGATTGATGACAAGTCAATTACATGACGTAAATGTTTTCTTATAATAATGTGAAGAATGTGCAGTAGATACTTATAACAAAGTACCAACATAAAGCAGGATCCCATTTTTAACAAATATATATCCTAAGAAAGACATCATAGAAACATACATAACATAAAGTGAAGTTTAATCGATCGAATCCCAAAAAAGAACAAATTAAGTGACATAACAAATAATTTAAATATGTTTCAGTTGCATGGTGTGTTAGTATACCACATAATTTTGTTTCTTTCTGCATGCTTCCCACTTTTTCATGTAGCAACTTGCAGTGAAAAATCTTAGACGGTCTAAGGTTTTGATCTTTTTTAGAATTGATTTTTCCCTCCTTTCGGGGGAGAACATGGTGAGGGGAAGTCAGGAAAAATTATGAATGTACGTGCAAGATTATTTTAATGAATATGTTTGTCGTTGGAAATGAGTTTTGAGTTATACTTGATTCTCTGAAAACCAAAACCATACAGTTTCTTAACAGAATGGGTGAGTGGACTGTTCCAAAAAGATTGGATGGTAAAAAACCTAACAAAGGATATTAAACTAGGATACTAAAATGATAACCTATCAGAGGAGTTTCAAGTAGTTAGGACTTTTATGAAATAATAAAAAATTCAAACAAACAAATTGAACCAGCTCGGATGCATTATCAGACTGAAACCTGTTCCAGGTTCATCCCACCCAATTCATCAATGCCACTGTCTTTTTCCACATAAACTATCCATGATACATTATTGCGTCATACCCCAAAACCCAACACAAACATTCAGGAACTATAGTTAGATGTACCAACTGCATAACTTGTTTTGTTTCATATGCTTAGGACTTTTTAATAATACAATTTGCAGTGCTAATCAAATCTATGAAGATACTCTATTGAATAGTTTCAGATTTGTAGGATAGAAGCATCCAATAGAACCTCATGACTAAAATGGCCGTATTCAACCAAAAACCTTAATCATTAATTTGTGAGGTCAGCTATAAGAATATTTCTCATATATGGCAGTTTGTTATTTGGAAACACATCTTTTTCTTTTTAACTTAGTTAATCGCCTTAATCCTCCTAAGATGTAATGTAATCTAATGCCAAAAAATATTCAAAAGTAGTTTGTTGATTCCCTTATCTCCCATCGGTTGCTATGAATATTTTTGTGATTATTATAAATTTATTGAATAGTAAAAAATCAATGGACACATTCAAGTAACATAGCCGTGATGAACTCAAATGCCTTAATCAAATATACTAAGTCACATCAGCTATAAGAATATTCTTCTTATGCGTTGTACTCCATAGAGGAGGCTTACCCCCATTATTGCCAACACATCCACCTTTTCATTTAACCAATTATATGTCTTTCTGCCGACAGTAATCAACATGACAATACCCGCATTAAAAACATTACCAAAAACTTTATATCCTTCTCTTATCTTCCAAAGAGGGCACAATAACAATAGTTGTGATTCGAGGTGAATATGTCAGGAGAGAAAAGTTTAGAACGAAAGAAACAAACACTGAAGGCTAGTGGTTGCTTTGAATCTTCCAATAGAATAAGCAACGGACTAAAAGCAGTAACAAGAAGAGTTCTGTAATCAACCCTAATGTATTGGAAATAAACTTGATTCTTGATGTCTCATTCACATACATTCCCCTGAATATTTTATATGGACGTTGATTATTTTGTCTTTTCCTGTTGCAAATGAACAGTTTTATCCTTACTTAACATTTCGAAGCTCAAGCTTATCTATCATAATTCCAGTGATCTTTCTAATTTTATCAGATTTATTTGATGGACATGCTACATATGCAGTCACCACTTACCTCATAATGCATAATGTAATCTTCAAATTCTCCATACCCATGGACATCGATTGAGCTCAAACAGCAACAACTTTCACTTTTACTCTATACTCATCTGCCTAATAAACTGCATTCAGTCAGCAATGATATTGATTGTTAGCATTTGTTTAAATAGAAAAGAAAAAACATACAGAATTGCACTCATTTTCAAGTTCCTGAATTATAAACTCACTACTAGCTGTAACTGCAAGTAATTTCTTGATACTCATCATAAAGCCATAACTCTGAACTCTTTTCATCATTTCAAACAAAAGTGCCAAAATTAAGCATGCAGTAATCAGTTCCAGAGGTTGTAAATATTGGTAATGGTATAGTACCAAACATCCACAAATTTTCAGATGCATTACAAATTGTACTTAATACTTAGTCCTAACTTCATTACTTCAGTAACTTGACCGAATTAAATTATAGCAACATATGTTACCGCAATACAGTGCATAATAAATAAATTTACTCCACCCCAGCAATATGATTGATGTCAAGTCAATTTCTAAGTTTGAGAAGATACCAAACCAATCCTAAATATTTCATTATTTTATACATAGGATGTGCACCAGATAGAGATATTATTATGCAGCAACCCATATAGAGCAGAAGAAACCCAGTAGATGAAAATCCACATAAAAATATGAAATTTAGTAAGTAGTTTCATCAGAAGAGCTGAAAAAATTTCAAGCGAATAATGAATTAATGAACTATAACGCAAAGAAGCATAGTCAAATTTGCAAAAGCAGAAGTAGAGAAAGCAATACAGATTGATATCAGAGTGATAGATTGCATGAATGGAATCAATGAAGCAGGTGAAACCAGTGACTGGAAATACCAATTTCATGGAAATACAACAGCAGACCAAAGACTCGTCCAGGACTGGATATGGAGCAAAACCCACTTGAAAAATATCAATAAATTTCAAGAAAGTAAAGCTCCTGCTCCATAACCATCCCTGCACAAGTCCGTCCGCTGATTTCAGCTTCAACTTGTGAACGCTCCATAACAAGATCTTACTTATATATACAATGTTTTCTGCTGGGAGCCGGGACCATTTCATTTACACACAAAATCTGCCATTAGAAAAATAATTTGATTTTGGCCTTTAGTTTGTAGCGGTTTTGTGCCTAAAATATTCTTGAATGGTTCGGACTAGGGCTCAGACATTTGGATGCAATTGGAGAAAGTTATATGTGGGCTGTTCCGCCCATAAAGGACTTGGTCCAGCCAACAATGCGGCCTGCCTGAGTTGGAATTGTTCCCTTCTCGCCAGCATACTTGTCTTGGTTTATTCCGGAGGAAAATTCTTGATAAATGTGCAACATTTATAATTTTTTCGTAAAATAAGAGAAAGAACGGTGAAATTGAATGATAGAGTTTAGTATATATTTTATAGTGTCTAATAGACACTATTTTATAGAGTCTAGTGTATACATGATAATTATTTATTGGACACACTGAAAGATGATGTTATCATTCCTCTCTAATGTGTCTTATAGACACTTGTTACGTATACAGTAGATTCCATAAAATAGTGTCAAATGGACACCATAGAAGAACTGTAGAGTTTAGTCCTATACAAATGCAAGCAAGATGTTTAGCAGCACGATGCCGCTAGACGCACATGTAGAGTGTTATATTGAACAATTCATATGTAGCTTGTCTAATGTGAGTAGTCCAGTGCCGGTCCTATCGTCACTAAGGTCGTATACGAACTCCGAAAAATAGATCCCTTATAACGAGCTGCTCCTGATTTTTTTTTAAGACTATCAACCCCAAGCTTTCAACTAGGGGAGCTTCGTTTAATATTGCTCCAAGCTCTATCCTACAATATTCGTTGTTTAATTTTATTTTGGATCCCACATAGATTATTTAATTTAATGGCTCTCCATTTACAATTTATAAAAAGGTTGGACTTACGTATTTGGGTGTAAAGAAAATTAGGCCTTTAAAGTTTCTTTGTGGCCAGCAAGATAGGCTCTAAAACTAGTAGTAATTAAAATTTTGAGCTTCTTAAATTACTTGAAATGAGTTGTTTTATGTATTAAATTTGAGGGTATAACAAACGAAATTGGACCCCCTACTGAGTTGGGCCCGAGGCCGTCTCCTTGTTGGCCTCATAGCAGGACCGGCCATGAATACCACATAGCATGTCTGTTTAACATCTTAAAAAAAAAAAAAGAAAAAAAAAAACTAGATGGAGAGTTGTACAATACATGTGGATAGATGTAATTTATCTAACTAAATTCAAATTTGAGCTAAAATGAAAAAGAATAAGAAGGATAACCCTTAGTTACAAATTGTAGGTGAAACAAATTACAATAAGTTGTGCTACTTGAATAAAAAGACATATAATAAAAAGTTTAAGAAAATTGACACGTGACAACATTCTTTTTTCAACACATAATGATATCATTATTTATTTATTTATTTTGAGGAATAAAAATATTATTCATTCATAGAGTCTTGAAAGAGTACATTAGAAATAAAAATAGAAGCAAACTCAAGCCCCCCTAGCAAGTCTATAAGCGATTTGGTTCGTAGTTCTCTGAATACAAGAGAAATTTAAATTAATACGCACGACGAATTTTGCTATGGAGAGGTTACCTCTCCCCTTACGGAGAAGTAATTGCCACGTGCCTGCGTGTGATTGGGGGGCTGGAGGATTGATGTCCCAAATCAATCCCCTAACCCCCAGTCACATGCATACACTTAGCAGTTGCCTCTCAGTAAGGGGAGAGGTAACCTCTCCATAGTCGGACCGATCACATGACCCAAATGTTTATTTTGTCAAAATTTTGTTTACTTGTATTCAAAAAGAATTATTGGATTGGAGTCCTGACTATTGCCTTGTAGATTATTTAGAATAGATAAATTGCAATTTAATAGAAAAAACGAAAATAATATGAAAGGTTGGTTTGATGGATGTGTCTATCAATATATAATAACTAAAATATTTACATATCATCTTTATCAACAAATGGTCTCCTTAAAATTATAGAACATTCAACAGTTTCTCACAAATCATTCATAAATGTAACAAAATTCAAATTTAAACATATCAATAGAATGAATTTTAAAAGTATTTTTACTGGTATTTCAAGGTGACGGTTTAATTTCTCAATATGAATACACGTCTACTGTATATATTCTTGAGCTCTCAACATGTTGAGCTCTTTGACCATGTCAATTGATTTATCATTGGTGTGTCGAAGAACGAAAAATTTATTTTGTCCACGCATGCATGTTATTATGCATGCGCGTAATACGTGACACACATCTAAACTAGAACTATGGGATGCTTATAACTTAACTGTTAGACACATATGTACGCATGCATAATAACATGCATACGTGTAAGCAAAATAAAATTGCTCGTCGAAGAACCCTCAAATTTACAAAAATAATGTTTATTTTCGATCATATGATTTTGACCGTATATATATCAATCAAATTGAATTTAAGTCTGATATTGTAGCAGGTTTGTGGTAGTAGTAGAAAAAGAATAGAGAAGCAGTTTCACAAAAAAAAAAAAAATTGAACAGTGCAATTGGTACTAAATGTTTGGTACTGTCATTATGGTATTAGAAATGATATATTATAATATTAACTACTATATAATTTGTGGAGATGATGATATGTGTGTATGTAATATGATGTTAATTATAATATCAATCACATATAATTGCTGACAATACCACGTTAAAATCTCTAATGCTCACACGTTAATATGAAAAAATGAAAAGAAATTATAATCGAATGCAATATTAGGTTGATAGCTATAGATAGTCATTTTTTCTTTTTCTTTTTTCTTTTTTTAAAGCATGTATGAGATAAACTTTTCTTTTTTTTTTTTTTTTTTTTTTTGGCGATCAAGGGGTTAGCCCATATGGTTAAGGGCCTAACCCCTTGCCTAGATTACTCGATTTTGAATCATCACAATCTCTCTCCCCATCCGCCTTTGTATAAAAAAAAAAGGAGATTATAAACCATTTTTTTTTTTTTGTGGGTGGGTGGTGGGCAGGATATATGAGATAAACTTGTAATACAATTCGAAATATTACGTTGAGAATTGAGATGAATTTTAATGTAAATAGTGTTGGACAATGATGGTCATTTTACTAGGTCACGAAGTGACAAAAGAGGGGAAAAAAGGGAAATTATATTTCCACCACAATTAATTATTTTTACACCATATTTTTTTATTTTCTTAAATACCCTTAAACAAAGTTACATTAATAACCCCATTTAAAACCCTTTTTTATTTTTAATTAATTTTAAAAAAATACTTTTTTCATTTCACACCACAATTTTTTTAATGTTATATATTACAATTTTTATAATAAAATTGTAGTTATTTTCTATAGACTTAGGAAAGTAAAAACACATATAAACAAAGTTTAGAATAAACAAATAGAAGAGCTTTATATGCAACAAAAGTATTAACATACCTCTGTAAGGTAGAAGCACTAGACTTACTTGTATTTCTCATTTTTTTATTTTAACAAATTTAAAATTATTAAATATTTGAAATATATATCCTAAATTGGAAAATAAATGTAAAAATCATAAATATTATATATACTTTATAATTTTAATAATTTTACAATACAATTTTGATATTTTCAAAAAATAAAAGATAGATAATTCCTACTTTATTATATATTTATAGGGATTAAATATTACAAAAATGATGTAATTGTCAAAAATAAATAACATTTACAACTTAAAATAAAAACCAGAAAATCGATTTAACATTTTTTACCAATAAGAAAACCACTTGAATGAATGAGAAAATGTATAAGCACAAATTCTCCACGTCTATATATAAATATATTTATATATATTATATAATAATAGCGTGTAACTTAAATAGAGTCAATAAACATATTTTAAATTCGAACAATTTTTTTTAACAAAATCCTTACAATGTTGGAAATTTTAGTAACATTATATATTAACACAATTATTCTTGACTATTGCTTAAAAATAATATAATAATGATGATTTTTAAAAAAGTTTATTGGCCAAAAAATTCCAACTTGAAAAAGAAATTTAGTGGTATTGCTTTAACTTTTTAATCGTCCCACATTGAAAGTTTTGTAAAAAAAAAATATGATTGGAGCTTATAAATAAGATAGGCCTTTGTGTAAGTGACTATGTAAATGAAATTTTGTGGAC
>CAVNYN010231861.1:0-23884 GCA_963692815.1 Nyctanthes arbor-tristis
TGTGAAGGATAAGAAAGAAGGCTTACAGTGGGAGTAGTGGATCTGGCATCTCTTCAACATTCACCAGCATTCTATTAAGAAGAAAAATTTTGGTCAAGGAAATGCAGAATGCAGACAATTGATTAGATAGCTCATCTCATTATCCTCTCACTTACTCCTTACAAGCAGTAGATGCTTTGTCCAGTTTATCAAGTTGTTCCAGTTCTTCCTGTAAGCAACATAATCACAATTATTTATAAATTCTAAATTAATTACATCACGTGTTCGTCTTTACATTGTTACTATATATAAGCCAACAAAGAAACCCGGAAACCCGAAAAATAATGCCCGTTTTGGACTTGGGATGTGGAGAAATTTTCTAGCATAGCAACAGAGATCGTCTTGAACCTGGTCAGTAGCAGTTTGACTCATGTGGCTTTCACATCCCCACTGGATATCAATTTATGCTTTTTGGTTATTACATTTACAGTGGAAAATTGTGCTGAAATAGACATGCAAGTAGCATGCATACGGTACACAAATATCCAAAAGGTCATATTTAGATGACTACAAAAGATGTGGAAAGGAGTGGATTTGGTACTAAATTAATAAAGATGATATATGTCAACCAAAAAATTTATATTATTCCAATCTAAACGAGATCATTACAGATCCAAGCCAAACATCATACGTATACACTTTTATTTCAAATGTAGCAGTAAAATATCTTATTCAAAATTGGTCTATTCTCAGTTAGGATTGTTATTACTAGACCAATCGCTATGACGTACACAAATGTCAAGGTTGCTAAACTATCATAGTATGGAAAGAAAAAGAGCAGTCCAGAACAAAAAGATAGTAAAACTACACGAATGGGGCATATACACTAACAATTTATATATTGGATTATATGAGGGTAGGTAATGCAGGTAGAAAGGGTGAGAACAAACAAATAACCACCACCAGATTTTAACATGGACGTAAATGATAACAAATAAGTAAACAATAATTTCCACCAGAATAATAGATCTTCCGATTTGATACTCAGATTAACAGAATTTGGCTGAAAACCAGTAGGCTAAAGGGCATTAGCAGGTTATTGTTGTACAGAGGCTCGTTTCTACATAGAAGTCAATTTTATTCCTTGAATTCTGATACAGTTGACTAGGTCAAAGTATCTTAACGAATTATTCTCTACCAGCCAAAACATTTGTACTCAAATCTTGCAATGTATGGGCTTGCCCCCATAAACATTTAGTTCACCTCTAATTCAACATCAGATTTAAGATCAGAGAGGCTCAACACACTTCACATCACGCAACCATAAATCTCATCGTAAACAAACGCTGCGCTGTAGTTTTCTGCCGGAAATGATAGCACGTGCTACTCTCTGTAATGATGAGCTTCACACCAATTAAGAATCTCTGTAGCTTTCTAGTTGATCTACTATCAAGGAAACTTGTCAATGCAACATGTTGGTCAGCCGAAGAACCTATGTATTTTTTTCTCTATATACTTCCTCCACATAAGATTCTTGAACAGAAAATAATCTCGATATCATTACGGACAGTGGACTGACTCCAGTGCGTCCTCAAATTGAATTTCGTACATTCATAGGCTTGTTCACTCAAACACTTATATATTGGGTGTGTTCGTGTGCTCCTCTGCAGAACAATTTTCAAATCCATCAATTGTCAGAGTATTTATGCATAAATCATATTACAGAGGTTTCGGATGCCACATTGTTCATGAACAGGAGGAGACAGTAGCACTTGGTGCAACAGAAGGGCCAGACTTAGAGCGAGCAGTTGCTTCTCTGAAGAAAGATGCAGTGGTTAGGCTATGGAGAAAAATTGATAAACATGCTGCTCTTAGGAATTGGTTTCCCAAGAACGACGGTGAGATGCTTCCTGTAAAGACTTGTCTTACTTGTAAACCTACCTCACCTCTTTCTGTTGTTGAACATATACCGTCTGACTACCTTCAACAACCCTCCGAAGCCCTTGTACCCCATAACAATGGATCCCCAACCTGAACTAATCAGCAAAGTTTATGGAGATTGCAGCTGAGAGACATTCATCCATACTTAGCATATTGATGCAGGTTGTTATTTTGTAGATTTTTAAAGGTCCGCCATTACTGTGTAATGACCCTTCTTTGGAATCTAAAAGTACATCCTCATGTCTGTCCCACAATGTTATGTCCATTTTAATTGAAAGAAAAATGAAACGCACATCCACCATAAGAAATATGGAAAATGCTTTCCAGAAATAGGCATCTCTAACTATAGCCGCGTAGCCTAATTCTGAGCTTGAAATGTGGCAGCAGTGGTAGCATAGATGATGCATTTGTTCACTTCATTTTCTCATATAATTTTCCTCTTTTATTTATTAATTATTATTATTTTTTTTTTCTCTAATTTATTTTATCGAAATTAACTCTTCACAATTTTATCTCTCCAAAAACCGGACATGACAGTCAGATGCCATCTCAGCAATAAATTGGCAAGCTTTCCTCCTAATGAACTTGTTTTCTACGAAAAGCACAAGGTTGATGATGTAAGACTAATAAAAGGTAGCACAGGGGTCCATTTGCCAAAATGAATAGGTTAGAGAAACTTTTCCCTGACCTAGAAGTAATTTTCCCAAATGTATTTCACACAGGAAAAATGAAATTGATGCTATGTATTCTCATTTTCTTCGGATGAACTCAATGTAACATGACAAGACCATGACATTCAAGAAAGCAATATTCTTGAAACCCCAAAATATCAATGAAAATTAGCCCCTGTTAGGATTCACATTCTGTTTCATATTTAAATTTGGTCAAACAAATCAGATCCACATATCTCATGGAACCCCCAATGTAATACAAATCTCCACAATTCAATTCTACTCACTCTCGCTTATTTCAAGAAAAAATTGTGAATGTTAACAGGGGCTTAATTTTCTGAATGAAATGGCAAACCAACACTTGAAAACACTTATAACTACCATTTAACTCTCATATAACTTTTGCAGCTAACTTGAGCAAACCACTTTAAGAATGCACATAATGCCTGCTAATTAAAACACAGAAGCTGACACTAACATTTGAATGCTATAAACCAATCATATTTCGTAGGATCCAAAAACACTACTCGCCTCGCATTTCCACCCATCTCTCCAGGCAATATAAATTTATTTAAAGGAAAGAACTTAGACAAGATCATTCCAAACAATTAAAAGTCAAGCCAAAACAAACAATTGAAGGATAAATAGTACATGATGTACACCACTTAAGCCAAACATTATATGTCATAGGCATCAGGTTTCTTCAACCAACATATTTTGATTTTTAAGTATTGGATGGCTGCTAAAACACTCGTAGGCTGTTGGTGATAGCCAAGGACCTCTTCTATGTAATTTCTATAATGTTTTCCGCTACGTGTTGATCCACTTAGCAAGCAGGTTTGGAGATTAATTCAAATGTCTTGAATCCTTTCTAGAGGGTTATCTATATAGATTTCTGAACACAAATTACAAAAGAGTCATCTTCTTTAGCTAAAATCCAACCACCAAACGATACATTAACAGCAAACTTTACAATAGAATTATATATTGTTTCACTTCATATAGCACCACAAGTTTTTATAAATTCCTGTACCCAACAGCACTTGCCCAGAAGGCTAATTAGTACACATTTTCATATCGAAAATTAGAAATTAAACCCACCACTAGCTCACAAACTCAATAAAAGCATTCTTCTATTGGTTTTGGATTACACCAACAACAAAAAAAATTGAATTTTTACAGCATTATCACGTGATCAAAAAATTGGGCAAGACATCAAAAGAACCCTCAAACATAAAGAAGCACAATTAAATTTAACTTCCAAGATAGTCATACCAAATCCTGAAATCAAGTCAAACGTCAGATAGAAAGAAAGCAGTAATCAAAAACAGACCTCCAAGAAACGAGTCTCTTGCTCAAGTCTCTTTAATTCAGCTGAAATCCTATGTTTCCCTCTGGTATCTGTTGCTCCAGCCATCGATCGCGCCTCCTCCGAACTCCCAGATTGCATTTTCTCCTTATCCCCTTACTTATAGACCAAAGAAGAAAAAACCCAAAATAGAATTGATAAAAAAAGAACAAAAAAAACACTAAAAGGCCATGTTGATTGAAATGAACTCAAGCGCTCTCGTTGTAATTCGAAGACTGGGTAGATGGATGTAAGAGAAGAAAAATCAAAAAAGATACGTTCTTACAATTTGGATTTTACTGGAGGAAGGAGAAAGGAAGCAGAAAGGACGAAGCCCCTTTGTCTGGGGTTGGGCAAGACTCAAAAGACTGGAAATAATGAAAGGAAAGTTGGCAGTCTTTTTCCTCTCTCAGCATCATTTTTGGTGTATTTTTTTGTTTTACTGTCTCTCCTTTTAAAATGGATTCCAACCCAAATATATAAAAAGGAGATTTCAACCAAAGTTCCTATTCACAAGAACAAGAATCAACAACACATGATCATCGCTCTCATTAGCCATTTCTCTCTTTGTTGTTTTTATCAGAGTATTGGGTTCAGTCCCTGCCTAATAATTTGTTCTCAATTGGTCATTCACTCATTGTGGTGTTTCATTCCTTCCCGCTTTCAATACCTCATCCATTTCGGTTTTGCAACCATTTACAAATGGGTTTGTTTATAAATATATATTTAAAATATCAATTTTGTATATGTAACGTCACCTAATCAAATCATGTATAAAAAAATTGTGGCTTGATTGTGCATTTCCACGTGTCTACTATTAAAATTTTAAATCTTATAAATAAAGTTATTTATAAATAGTAGCCAAATAGACATGGGATTGAGTCTTGAAAAATACTAGTACACCATAAATCTGGCAAAGGAAAATGTTTTTGGAGAAAAAGGGGGGAAAAGTGATGAGTGATTGTTGGGAAAAAGAAGTCTAGAATATGGTATCCTTAGAGTACTATAATTTTGTTTGTAATTGTTAATATAAGGATTGATGTGAAAGTAGTGTAAAGGGCTCCTGAAGGGAGCGACATAGAAATAAAGTTAACTAGGCACACTCTAATATCTCCATTTTCCCCGCTTTTTGGGAGAAGTTTTGTTATTTGAACAAAGAGGGATACAAAAATTGAAACAAAATTGATATATACACATCAAAATTTTATTTTTCAACGCACCATATAACTTTTAAATCAATAATAATCACATAGGGCAAACACCCAGTCTATATGGCGCATTTTCCTCCACTAGTTTATATGACCCCATTTATGGGTCCATCAAACTGATAGAGGGAAATGTGTCATGCACACATGTTGTCTCTAGATTAAAATTACATATGCCACATATTTATTTTGTCAAACTCTTTGTATTTTCTTTTGTCCAAAGATTTTTTTTTGGCGGACTGGGGGGATACTTCATTTGAGTGTATTGACACAAAAATAAAGTTAGCTCTTCCATATTAGTGGAAATCAACTTATAAATGAGTCACAAATTGGCAATTTCAACAATTCGCCAACGTACTAGTATAGCTTGCAGATAGGTGCAAATGTCAATCTTTCTAAGGAGATAGATCAAGCTCCATAAAAATAGAGCCTGATCACTCATATGGCACAAATCTAACTTGGGGCTGCTTTTGCTAGATTTGTGCCATGTAAGCAAATAACTTCTATTTTTTGAGTTTGATCTATCTCTTTAGAAAATTTTGTGCAAATGTTAGTTAAGACTTTCAAGTTAACAATTGTTATGATGATGCCTCAGGTTCTCCCATCATAAAATATTGCAATTTATTGTACAATAATGACAATTTGACCAAAGAATGGAGATGAGGTAGGAGAGGCAGCAGCCATACAAACCAACTATCAGGCCTGGTTTTTTCATAAGACAAACGAGGGGCGCGATTGGAGCGCCAGGATATAGGGGCGAATTCCTCCTTTCGTTTTTTTCTTTAACATAATGGAATAATTGAAAAAGAAATGATTGGACAATTATTATAAATGTTTGATTGATATTTTTATTTCTAAAACTGCAAGAAAAAGAGGGTTTAACTAGATAATCTTTTGAAACTTTTCTAACTTTATTTCTTGTTTACAACGGTTTGTTCTTTCTAATTATTTGATTGAAATTTTATTAGTTTATACAATTATATCTCTCTCTTTTCATTTTTCTTTCTGTTGAAGGATTATACAATTATGCCTTGTTGGCCTAGTTTACACTTTAATCTTTGTACGTTTAACTATTAATGGTTTCATAGTGATGTATGCAATATATATACAATTGAAATAAATAATAACTTTGACCTTTTTCTTGTTAATTAGCCCCCCCTATGGGAAAATATTGTTCATGAGCGTGTAGTCATTGGTTCGCCTCAGACTATATAAATTACAGATTCAGCACTGTTATCTGTTTTCCCCGCCAAAATACATTCAACTTCATACTGTTCCTGCTACTAACATGGGGCACGGAGGGGCACATCGCTGGTACAATCACATTTTTTATTTTCATTTAATTAAAAAAATAATAGTTGTCATATAGTTTTATTCATTATTTAGAAAAAGTCAATTGTTATGTGTAGTTAGGCAATGTTCCATCTAATTAGTTATTAATTCTTGATAATGGGTTAGTGGGTTAGTTAGTAGGATTGGTAGTGGATATTGTACTTCTCTCTCTTGAAAGGGATGAAATTAATGAAAATGTATGGAATGAATTATTTTACAAACTAGTGTTTGTCTTGAGAGTTTTATTAGTTTCTTCCAAAAAACTAACACTTGGGAGGAGGGTTGGGTATCCTCGAAATAACCTATATTGTTCATTTATTTTATATTTGGAAGATGGAGATCAAACTATTAAGTTGGTGAGATGACATTTTCCAGATTCTACCAAGGAGTACATGAGTAGAACAGAACTCATTTTAGGGATGCACGACCAATACCAGTCATCTTTGATGTGAGCGATACTGTGCTTCTTCATCTGCCCTCCGACGATCATGCTGAATAACATCCTTATGATCACGAGCCGAGGTTTCATCACATTTCCTGCCATACTGCTCTTCTTTATGATATGACTCAGAACCATATCGTCTTGATCTCGTTTCATCTCTCCTGTCGTAATCTCTTCTCGGCTTTGGCTCATCATCATTCCTCCTGGACCTTTTAACACCCTCTGCTTTATCCCAGTCATCATTGTGCTTCTTCGTATTCTCCTTGTGTTTCTGAATACCTCTTCTCTCCGAGTCTTTTGCATCCGATTCAATTCGTTCCAAGGATCTTTTCTTTCCCAAGTCACTGAATTTTCCTCTGGAATTATGTGAATCTTTGTCAGTCAATCGGTAACCTCCCTGACTGGAGGATCCTTGAACAAGATTAGATTGATCGGATCGTCTTCCATCCCTAGCTGAACCCTCAAATTTGTCACGTGCCCATCTTGAACGTCTATCTTCTTCAGCACCCCAGCCTGTATTGGCAGCTCTCTGAATTTGAAATAAAGGAAACGGGAACAGTCAGTCAAGATAGAAGACCATTGGAGAGCCTTCCATGCAGGAATGGCCTTTTCACGGAAACAGTATACATCACAATACACTCAAACAAAGTTGGTATGGCATATTGAAGACAGTTACCACAAACAACCCCCCACCCCCAAACAAAAATAAATAAATAAAGAGCCCAAAAGGGTTCAAGACACAGCTGTAAAAGAGAGCAGGTCGAAGTAAACCTTGAGTTTGTATCAGGTAAAAGACACAACTTGCATGGTCAAAGTACATAGTCAACTGTACAAATTATAACGGGAAAACTGATGAAACTGACGGCCTTTTCTTAGACAACCATGATGGGTCCGCAGATAAGCCTATAGGAACATAGATGGCCACAAAGTTTGGCACCTCTTTCTGAAACTCACATCGGTTATGGATGAGAGCTAAAGTCTATATACAGAGAAATACATCATGAAGTTTGGCAACTTTCCCAACCACGCTGGTTTAAAAAATATATGGGAGTAACAGCGGGTACAAATGCTTAGTCAGATGTGCATATAGTGTAAGAAGTTTAAAAAGATTTGATTTGCATATCTTTCCTCGGAAAAGAAGATTTAGGCTAACTATTTGATGGCAATTGACTGTAGAGTTCATTAGCTTGTTTTATATCCATAGTAAACACGCCAGACATAAATAACTGAATCAGATTCCACATGACAGTGGTCCGTTCAGTATAAAGTCTCTGCTTTGTGTGTGTAATTTAAATCATACATGCTAAAGAGCATATTACAAGTATTATACACGAAGAAAAAACAATCCTCTGAACTGGTTCCCATCAAGTAAAAATCTTCATTCAGAAAGCAAATTCCCCAAAGAATATAATGATCCACAGCAGCTATAACACACATGAATTGAAACCCCCCACTCCCCCACCCACAAAAAAAAAAAAAAAAGCCCAAATAGTGATTACATAATTATTACAAAGGCAAATTAAAATGTCTAAGCACACAACTGATAGAAGTCAAAAGTAGAACGGCTTAAAAGAATAAGGAATTTTGAGTTCCAGATAAAACATGTGATACATATGCCCCTTCTTTATATTGGTTTCTCCTTTTGATTTATTATTTTGAACTGCGGGTCAAGGTTGCTATTGTTGGGTGAAGATCCTAATGTAGAAGGGATTTCGACTAGAGTATCGGTCTGTTACTAGAGGCTACTTTTCAAGGGTTGCATTATAACTCTTATGTGCTATTTAAAGTTAATGAATAAAGGAACAAAAATGCATTTGATTTGTAAAATCCATTTGCACATTTAAGTATGAGAATTTCTAGGCTAAAGCTCCCTCAAATGCGATTAGAGGATGTTTGATTTGTCATTATAATTTCAATTATAATTAAGAAGTTATAATGAGCTAAGATGAGCTGTGGAGATTTATGGATGTTTGAAATGTGTTGTCAAACTACTTGTGAAATTATAATGAGAATTGGACCATGAAAATCAAACACCTACTTTTTTTTCACTATTTCGAAGTTACTTATCCTTCAAAATATCAAAATAAGTAGTGAAAACATATATAGTTGTATGTACCACTATCACTCAAAATCAGCAATCAAATAACAACTTTGAAAATTTACAATCCGGGAACATAAGGCACACTCCAACACCCCATGTTCAATTTCCATTGAGTCAGCAAACTAAGTTATATTTCAAGAGGGTGGACGGATGCATTCTATTTAAATTGTCCAGTTACAAAAAGAAATAAAAACACACACAGGACCTCTTAACAGTGTCTGTCTTATTCCTCTACGACAATGTTGACTCGTCCTAGATAAAATGTGGAAGCCAAGTTTCAATTATAAAGTCTTTCAATCAACTTGGCCTTAAATCTTTCAAATGAAGAGGTTCAAACCAAGTTGTTAAGTTCAACCATCAGTGCTGCCCATCATAAAATCATGCACATAATGAGGACCTGAGGCAAAAGAGAATTTGGGCTACAATGGAAACATTTTGAAAAGAAATGCTAAATAAATCCGTCAACTCTATATCATTATAAACTTTTAGATAAGGTGATTAGACAATATTGACAACTACTATTTCTTCTCTAGAAGAATTATCCTCAATAGATATTTACATCCCTTTTTTCCCCTGAAGCAATTGATTAAAGAAACAAGATCATTGCTCCCATACACTACAAACTGCTAGTGAATCTCCAACCTCTTATTTAACCAAGTGCCTCCAATAGCATCCATTTAACTCCCAACAAAGGTATGTCCAACTATTCAAGTGCCTAGCCATTAGAGAGAGTAGTGGTGAATTATACAAGACCTACATCAGGATACCGGAAAGAGTATTCTTAGTTTAAATAGTATAAATTGTCTTTTACCCTATCAATCATTTTTGAGTCACTGGAATCCATGATTTCCTAGTGAAAAATTTTGTTTCAAGGAAAATAGGAAGTTAAAGAAAAACATGGAGAAATTTAACAAATTTATATAGCTTTTAACATAAACACAAGAAAAAAATCAAGTATTTCCATTATTAATAAAGACTCACTTTCTCGTCATGAGAGAATTTGCAGCCATCTCCACGATTGCATTCTCCCCTTTGAAAAGCTCGACATATGCCCCGTTCCTCTCTCTTTTGTCGCTCGGCTTCCTCATCTTCTTCCTCTTTCTTTTTGTAGTTGCTCACGTGGTCAACCCTAATTGTTCGACCCAGAATTTGAGCACCGTTTAGATTATCTATACATTCAAAAGATACAATAGTTTTGCAGATAGTTAGCATTACTCTAAAGTTGTATTTAAGCAGAAAGTTAAATGACTCAGGGTGCAGTGTCTAACCCACGGCAAGAATTGTACTTCTTTGATCTTCGTAAGCAAGAAAAGCAAAGCCTTTAGATTTTCCTGTCCCTTTGTCCCGAACTAAATTAACATCAACCACTTCTCCATACCTAAAGTGTAAGATTCAAAAAATCAAAAAGCAAAATTTTACTTTAAAAAGAGTATAAAATAACTACTTCTAGGAAATTCATTAGAAGAAGCGGAAGGGCATTGCAGAACAAGGACTAAAAAAGGTGAGAGTACAAGATCAAGGAAAATTAACATAAACAGCAAAAGGACATACTGAGCAAAGACAGCAAGCAGATCGCCCTCGGTGAGGTCGTAGGGGATGCCACCAACATAAACATAAGCAGAGTCTTTGTATTTTGCATGCCACGAGGCCTCTTCAGATATACCAAGCAATGCTTCTTTCTTGTTGATGTTTTGTAAACGCTTTACTAGAGTTAACGGATTCATCTCTCATATTTTGGGAGCCGCCATGGATTTACAGAAATTCACTTCTGCAATAAAAAAAATAAAATGAGAGTAACACCCAAGTTCTCAACAAGGGACAGAGCCAGCTGGGGTCTGCGAGGGGCAGTTGCCTCAACTGTACTTTGGCCTTGGAGATGAAGAAACAAAAGAAGACGAATTACCTTGTAGAAATCAGCGCAACACAAATGGTACTGAAAGGTGATTGATATAAAGTTTCCCTTGTCCCCTTTCTACCTAAAGCCTAAATTGTTCCCTATTTGTGCTCAGATATGTCTCCTCTCTCGAAAGAGATTTTCACTAAGTCAGACTTTTGATCCATTTGCAATTTGGGGTGGATTCTGTGCAAATGGTCCCTAACAGTTTGTTTTTAATATCTAAAAGATCCATAATGTTACACATATTGATATAGAAAAATGGCAGTTTTAGCTACTTATTATACGAATCAATTAGCCGTATTTTATTTATTTATTATTATGTACAATCCTAAAATCAAGAACCCCATTTTAAGCAAAATTTGAAAACTGGAAATAACTGAGAACCATAAAAAGTAGACCACCTTCAATTTCAAGGAGTATATGTTTGAAAAGCCGAAGAAAGTTTCTTTTTCCTCCTCCTCAATTGAAGTAAATGATCTCTATGTAGTATTTAAAAAGGGAAAGAAACAGAGCCCTAAAAAACAGACTTGCATTATACAAGCCCATATGGAGACTGATTATATGATATCATTGATCTGCAGTATTTTATGAAGCTTACACGGTAGTCAAGAGGAGGTGCTTTTTGCACATCCCTAGAACATAAGAAGTGCATAATAATAACTTTATTCATAAAGGGGATTCTTAATTCAAACAAATTAGTACAACATACTTTATAGACAAAGACTAAACAAACAAAGCAAACAACATACAACCTCCAACTGTTGTAAGAATAAAAGATTTTAAATCCCCACAAAGTTAACGGGGAAAAATATCACCTCTAAGTTAGTACTCCTGGTCTTTTCTACCTTCATTTTCCTTTTTTCCCCTCACTATTGTGTCAACAACTCAAAACCTAGTACATTAGGCTAAAACGTAAGCTAAACGGGACGATTTTTTACTTTAGCAATAAGAAAGTAGTAAAACATCAAGCCAAGAATTCAACAATATACAAGCTAAATCTATTCTATTCCCAATTCCACTTTGCAAAATTTCTTTTTTGTACCAAAAACTCATAATTTCCTTCTACAAAGTATAATCCACATTCCACACTATCTATAATTTACATGAGTTTCAAGTTTCAACAATTATTTCCAGCAGACGGATGCCCTTTTAGTGACAAGATCAATCACTTAAATTGATTAAAGAAACACTAAATAAGTTAGTAAGTTTAAACAATTAATTAAATCATTATTTTTATTCAACTCAACCAACATAAACCAATTAGCCAATTAGGCAATTACATTATGTCATTATCTAAAGTCTAAATTTTAAATTATATCAAGTCACGATGGTTTCTTACTCTATGATCATTAGACCGGACAATACTTCCTTAACATGAAACATAATCAATTTTTTCAATATTTTCAGTTATGATGCCATCATACTGAACTTGTCTTCCTACAGGGATTTAAATATTGCGAATCTTGTTGCTATATCGTGATGAGTTTTGAAAGACACCACAGGATTTCCTTGCCTAAAATTTCTGTCTTCCAACATCTAGTAGAAATAGAGAGACTTTCTTAAAAGTAGATAAGTGAAGTTTGAAATAATAAGCATGCTTTCAATGTCTTATAGAATAATAGTAGTCAATGTCTTATAGAATAATAGAAACACAATAACTTAGGGGCTAGCACAAGATCAATTTTTGTCTTGAAAACAAAAACAATTTCCCCGCATATTCAAGCATAACTTAGGGTAAAATCAATTTAGGAATTAGATCTAGAATCTACCTGGAAAATTAGATGAAGAAGATGCCTAGAATAGGAGAAAGAGAAACCACCCATCGCCGTCTCGTCGGACCGCCGTTCACCGCCTGACCGCCAGCGAAGCTGGAATTTGAGGGACGAGTTGACAAGGATTAAGCGGGTCTACTGTAGGAGTGAAATCAGAAAGCAGAGCAGAACAAAACTGAAGAATCGACAATTGAGCATTCTGGCCACAGGCTTTTTCTCGCTTGAAGCTTTCGACAGTCATTGGGCAGAAATTTCTTGGGCCACCCGAGCCCAAGTCACTGCCCCCCAACCCCGACACCGAGCCCAAAGTTCTCTCTCTCTCTCTCTCTCTCTCTCTCTCTCTCTCTCTCTCTCTCTCTGGGGAACTTCAGAAAATTACCGGAAAATCAAGGCATACTTTGAAAATTACGTTGAAAAATAAAAGTTGAGAATTGAAGGCATAGAATCACGGCAAAATGTGTTATTGCCGGTTGGGCCAATGATTTGCTGGCCCAACATACTTTGTTATTTACCTTATTTATTTATTATTATTTTGTTTTTTTTTTTTGTTTAGGGAAAGTCCCAAAGGCAAAAACCCCCCACCTGTGTCAGAAGCTCCTTGATCAGGTGGGTTGTAAATCGAGGGATGTGTATGAGTAGCAGGGACCTGAGAGATAGAGCCAACAGGATACTATCTCTAAGACAGACCCCACAATATTTTAGTAAAAATCTACCCCATACAAGGTTCGAACCTGCATTGCCAGAGGATTTCTCCCCATGTCACCTCAGGCCTTACCAACCCGTCTTATATGTAAAATTCCCATATGTAAAACTAAAAGTCACTTCAATTTTATAAAAAATTACAAGTAGAAATATCATCATTGTTATATTTTAGTCAAGAGACCACATAAAAGGTCAGATTAGTGTGACTTTTTAAATTAAAATGTCACATATAGAAATTTTTTTATGATTACATTTTTATTGAAAAATCATATACATAAAAGTCATGCTAGTGTGTTTTTTTAAAAAGTCACATATAAAATTTTGTTATTATTATATTTTCATCAAAAAGTCACATCAGTGCGATTTTTTTAATTAAAAAGCCTCGTATGAAAAATTTTTCATTGTTACATTTTAATCAAAGAGTCACATACATAAAAGGCACATTGGTGTGATTTTTAATTTAAAAAAGCACATAGAGAAATTTTGCCACTATTATATTTTTGTCAAAAAGCCACATATAAAAGTCAAATTAGTGTGACTTTTTTAATTAAAAGATCACATATAAAATTTTTTTATCATCACATTTTTATTGAAAAAATCACATACAAAAGTCACATTAATGTGATTTTTTTAATTAAAAAGTCACATATAGAAAATTTTTCACTTTTATATTTTAATCAAAAATTCAGATATGTAAAAAGCACATTAGTGTAATTTTTTTAAATTAAAGAATCACATATAGAAATTTTGTCACTATTATATTTCATCAAAAAGACACATACGAAAGTCACATTAGTGTATGACACACTTTTATCAAAAAGTCACATATATAAAAGTCACGTTAGTGTGATTTTTTAATTAACAAGTCACATAAAAAATTTTTGTTATTGTTACATTTTCATCAAAGAGTTACATTAGTGTGATTTCTTTGTTAAAAAAGTCACATATAGAAAATTTTTCATTGTTATATATTCATCAAATAGCCACTGTAAAAGTGACATTAGTGTGACATTTTTATTTAAAGAATCACATATCGAAATTTTTTCGCTATTATATTTTTGTCAAAAGGCAACATATGAAAGTCACATTACTGTGATATTTTAATTAAAAAGTCAAATATAAAAATTTTGTTGTTGCTATATTTCCATGAAAAAGTCACATTAGTGTGTACTTTTAATTAAAATTTCACAAAAAATTTTTCACTGTCACATATAGCGTTGGGGCCAAAAAACCGCCCAACGAGCCAGTTCGGGCCGATTCGGTTTGGTTTCTCGAAGCCGCGGGTTGGTCTGCGGTTTCAAGCACAGTGAACCGAGCCGGTCAGGCACAATTCGCAGGTTTGGCCGCCAAACCGGTCAAACCGGATTAAAACCAAATTAGACTGGCCCGGTCCGATTTAGACGGTTAAAATGATAAAAACAGGTTTTTTTATTTTTCTCTTTTTTTTTTTTTTTTTGGTTTTGCTTGAAAGTTAAAAACGTGTTTCCATTTTACACTTTCCAGCCTTATGTCACAACACAAATTACAAAGTACCACTTTCTCAAATCTCAACCTAACATATAATTTGAGAGTTATATTTTAAAATCACAAAGACTTCATAGTGGTATTTTCTTTCAGAGTTGAGAACTTGAGATTGAGACCGATAGAAATGCAAACAAAAAATCCAAGTTCAAAATAACAAATTTCAAATTTCAGATTCCAAATTTGAAACACAATATCAAATATTCAAAATGCCAATTTCAACTCAAAATCAAAATAACAAGATCTCTATTTGAAACCCTAAATTATTGCATGCGCCACCCTTATCCCTTTCGCGAGACTGCCGCCGCCTATGCTTCCTTTTTCTCTTTCGCTAGACCGCCACCGCTGATGCTACCTTGTTTCCATCTGCCTGCGCGAACCTTGCCTGCTGTTCGGCTAGCGCGACTGTCATTGTAGCTCTGCCTGCGTGACCACGGTTGCTATTAACACTGCCACCGATGCTACCGTTGACGCCGCCGACCCCGTCGTTAACCGCCCCTCTTTCATCTCTCTCTTGAAGTTGAAACTTGAAATGCTAAATCTTCCCATCTCTCTCTATCATTAAGTGAAATAAGAAATGAGGCCTAAAAATGGGCCTCTAATTTCCAACTTTTAAGTTTTAAAAAAGTAGAAATTAGCCCATACACATATTGGCCCTTGTCATAAGAAAAATACTTATTTTAATTTTTAATTAACAAATTATAAATATTGGGTCATTTTATTTGGAAGAATGCGGTCAGTGTAACAAATTACAATTATAAGTATTTTTACAATTTATTTCCAATAACTACTTCCAAGACCAAAATAATTATAATTGAGAGTATTTTTCAATTTATTATAAATGTAACAACTTACATGCAAAAATAACTTTGCAAATTGACATATATCGGGTCGAGCTCGAGTCTGGGCCAAAACCGACACTCCTGACCCGACGCCCAGACCTAACTACATATTCATCAAAAAGTCACATATGTAAAACTCAAAATTAGTATGATTTTTTATTTAGAAAAACACATGTAGAAATTTTGTCATTTTTATATTTCTCGTCAAAAATTCATACATATGAAAGTCACATAAATATATGTTTTAATGAAAAAAGCCACATACAGAAAATTTTTGTTTTTTTCATCTTCATCAAAATATCACGTATATAATAGTCACATTTGTATTACTTTTCAATTAAAAAGTCTTATTTAATTAGGAGTAATACTATTTATTTACACTGGAGACCAGCCTCCAGTCTAGTTGGTGTTTTTAAATTGGAGGATTGGTGGATAATCATAGATACATAAAGACATTCACCTATTCAAGAACCAATGAGAGAATGCCAACTAAACTGGAGACCGGTCTCCAGTATAGATAAATAGCATTATTCTTTAATTAAAATGTCACTCAGCTAATTACGAAATTATTTGCTGATAAAAAATTGTCACGTAAAATACCACTTTATAAGCACTAGATTGTTCACCATACCAATAAGTAATATCCTATAAAATTTACATGTTTTAAAAAATATAAGATTCATCTTTGTTAATTTTTTAATGAAATAAAGGTCACAGACCCCACCCCACCCCACCCCCAACCAAAAAAAAGGGGAAGAAGAAAATAAACCAAAAAAGAAAGACATTGGAAAAAAAAAAAGAAAAAGAAAAAATAACGAAAACCGTCAATAATGGGCCAGAAAGGTAAAGAAGCCCCACCACATGCATTGAACGTATTTTTCCGGTGGAGATATGTTTCACTGTGTTTTTCAAAGTGAAGATAATATGCAGTGTTTTGCTTAACTCTCTCTCTCTCTCTCTCTCTCTCTCTCTATCTCTCTCGGTAATTTTTATGGTATTGGGCCGAGACTTGGTGGGCTAGGGCCCAGTATACCCCATCTCTGCCGCTCACTGTTTTCTGATCTACGTTAGTGCTAGCCAGGTTTTAAACTCAATTAAAATTGAAATCATCAAGGAGTACCACAACATTACGCAGATTGAAAATCGTATGACTAAATGAAGAGAGAAGACATTGAGAAACATCTTTGGGGTAAAAGAAGATGCAGAAGAACTTTTGAATAAGGCGGCTTTGCAAGAAGATGAAGAAGATTAGGGCCTGTTCTATTTATCATTTTCAGAGTGTTTTCTATTTTCATTCTATCAAAACGAAGAAAACGCATTCTATTTGCTGTTTTTGAGAATGAAAACACGAGAACATCTTACCAAATTAAAGAAGAAATTTGAGAATGGAAAAAAGTTGTTCACAAGTTCTCAAGCCCAAAACACGAGAAGGCCCAAAAACACGATACTGTACATTCTCAATGTGAGCGCTCGGTTAGACGGCCAAAATTGGACTCCCTCTGCCTTGCCCGCCCTCACTCTCTCACTTTCTAATTTAACCTAGGATTTGTTCTCCTCTCATTCCCCATTTCCGCCTCAGGTAAGGTTGTCTTCTCTTGGTCTTCCGTTGTACCCATTTGCCCTAACCCCCAAGCTCGGTTAACCAGTTTATTTGGCTGTCGGTCTTCCTTGTTTTGTTAATTTTTTTTTTTATCTCGGTTGGGGACTATGCCACGGCGTCCGACAGCAGCCGGCCAGTCGCCGGAAGGAGTCGAGCAGCAGCAGCCGTCCAACAGTAGGCGAGGCAGCAGTATCCAGCAATGAGGCAGACAAACAGCCCAAATGTAGTGATCGGTTGTGTATTTGTGGCGATTTTTTTGGGGTATTCCTTGTGATTGAGAGGCATTCTTGGATTGGTATCCAAGTGATGATTGTAGCATTTTTTATATGAATTGCTTGTAGAGGGACTATTTGAGAATCGGATTAGTTAATGCTGGATGCATGAATTTTTTGATGTTCTGTTGATTGGAACCTTAAATTGAATGGAGGATTTGTGATTCTAGCATTTTCTGGTTTGAATTAGCTAAACACTTTTACATCGATTTGCAGTATAATACTGCCGAAAATGGCAGCATTTTGCTGCCATTCCGGCAGCAGTTATGGGGGTGGAACCCCCCATTGCGCAATATGTTTCCTTTTTTTGCTTTACTTGTTTCCTTTTTTGATATATGTGTATAAATGAGATGAATTTTATAGCTTATTTGACATATAATAAGAGTATATATATCTTGTTCAATATATTTAGATTTGAAATAGAAGGTAACATAGACAGTTTGATACAAAAACATGAGCAATTGCATATGTATCATTACAAAAATAGATGTAAAGTTATATTTCTATTATATGTTTCGTGAACAAAAATTTTTTAAAAAAATGTCAAACAGAACGCGTTTTCCAGTTTTCCATCCTGAAAATCATTTTTCAGACAGCACAAACAGAACACGATTTCAGCAAATTAGAAAACAGAAAATGAAATCAGAAAACAGAAAACATTTTTCAGAATGAAAATAGAAAATAGAAACACAAACAGAACTGCCCCTTAGGGCTTTCTTTGGTAGAAGAAAAAAAAGAGATGTAGAAGGGTTGCTTTTGAACAAAATGGGGAAAATGGGGGAAAATAGAATGGGGTAAAACGACTGTATCAAACATTAGCAATGAATAGTGGACTAAAAACTGCCTCTTTTTGGGTAGAGGATATATTTTTCAGAGTAGTAAGAGGGAAATTATCACTATTATAATATTATTATATTATTTATCTGTATATATATACAAGGGGTATGGGGAGGGGAGAAAAACTTCAAAAAAGTTATTTTTAATGAACAATTAATATTTGACAATAAATTTGGAAAATAGATTTCTCTCTTATTTTTTTTTTTTTGAAAATTGGAAAATAAGGTAAATATTAATCTAACGTAAAAAAACTTTTTTTTTTTTTTTTTTGAGAAAACACTAACGTCAAAAAATTGATTAAACCATATTATGCACTAAAAGAAAGAGAAAATATATGGATAAAATTATAATTTTATTTCTTAACTGTAAACATATTTATACACTCATTTGTATGTATATCATTACTCAACATATAAAACTTCAAGAAAATTTTTAGGCATTGAATCAACAAACAAGCAACTAAGTTCACAAACGGGCTACATCGTTCATCCCAAGAAAAGAAGTTTAGCTACACATGTAGCTAATAAAATTAAGCACAAAAGAGTAAGAATCTATCACTGGTTTTGATGAATAAAGTTGGAGAAAAAGATTATTGCACCAATATTCTTCAACCCAAAACTTAAACTCCAAAAACCGAACTAAACTTCTATCGAAAATCTTGAAACAAGTAAGTAATTCAATATATATGCGAATGTAAATGGGATTTGTATGGGGTGTATGAAGGTGTCCCTCAATACTAGGCTAGACCCCTTTTTACAAGGCCTAAAAACACCTAAGAATGAAGAAAAATCGGGTACAAGTTTTACAGAAAAAAGAGTTCTAATGAAACTAGGAAACGAAATTAATCCCTGTGCGTGATGGCCATACGGCCACACTGGATAACCATCCGACTGCATAGATGTTTGTAGCTGTATTCAGGTTTCGCGTGTGGATATATGGCTGGGGTAATGCCCTCGCACCATCTGTGTGCCGAAACTCTACCTTTCGTCTGCTTGGGTGTGGCCGCACGCTGAGCATGTGCAAAATCTTTAATTTTTTTTATTTTGCTTTCTCTGTCGGCCTTTCAAGTTCCATTCCATGACTTCTTGGTACCCAAGCTCTTAAATTCTTACGAAACATGCCCCGACTTGAATCTTCTCTGCTCAATTGATATGAATTTGTCCTAACTAAGCTTCTTCTTGGATTTTAACCTATAATTCACCAAATTAAACATAAATATGAACTTTTAAACATGATATCACATAATTAGTAGGCAAGACATATAGAGGATTCAAACATCACAAATAACTACATATTAGAAGTCAGCTAGGGCTTGTCCCTTACTGACTGAGTTCAACAAACCACTTAACCATATAGGTCAGGCTTTTGAAGTGCCTACCTCAACGGTGCATTTGTCAAGACATCAATGGTATAGGCGAGGAAATATAGACAGAGCTTCTTGGATGCAATAACTAATGCATAGGTGAGTTTTTCCATAAAGCGGTATCTGAGCTCGGTGTCACGTCGGGCATGGCTAGATCAGTAAGTGAGTTGCTCCTTCTACTCTGACTAGCACCGTGCTAACTGAAGCTTCTGAAATGGCTAAGTATGAGCACAACTTTTCTCCTTCCTTTGGTTAGGCCAATAACGGAACAAAAGAGAGGTTCTTCTTTCGCTCCTCAAAATATTTTTGATAGTCTTCTGTCCATTTAAACTCTTTAGATTTCTTGATAGCTTTAAAGAAGTGCTTGCACTTGTCCGTAGAGCTGGAAATGAAGTGATTGAGAGCTGCAGTTCTCCCAGTGAGTCATTGAACCTCCTTAATAGACTTTGGCGGTTCCATCCGATCTCTGCCTTTATTTTCTCAGGGTTAACCTCAACTCCTCGTTGATTCACCATAAATACTTGGAATTTTCCAGAAGCAATGCCAAAGAGCACTTCTTTGGGCTGAATTTCATTTTATATTCCCCTAAGCCTTAGAACATTTGGTCGAGGTCGCTGATGTGGTGCCCAATTTGTAGGCTCTTAACGAGCATGTCATCAACCTAGACTTCTATTGTTTTTCCCACTTGATCTTTAAACATAGAATTGACAAGGCACTGATAGGTTACCCCGGCGTTTTTGAGACCAAAAGGCATTATTTTGTGGCAATACAAACTTATCAGTTAAATGTCCCTCATCTTCTGAGAACAGCGGTATCTGATGATAGTGAAAGTACGCATCCATGGAACTCAGGAGTTAGTGACCCATAGTGGCATCTACTATTTGATCAATCTGAGGCAATAGGAAGCTGTCTTTTGGACAGGCCTTGTTCAGGTTAGTGAAATTAATGCATATTCGCCAGGTCCCATTGCTCTTCCTAATGAGAACTTGGCTGGCCACCCATTAGGGATATAATGCTTCCCATATGAACTAGTTTCCCAGGAGCTTATTTACTTCCTGAGCCAGGGCCTCATATCTCTCGCTGTTCGAAGGGTGTTTCTTTTGTTTTACCATTTTAACAATCGGATCTATACTTAACTTGTGATAGGCGTGCTTTAGGTCGATCCCTTCCATATCCTTTTGTGCCCAAGTGAAAACATCCAAGTTTTCTCTTAAGAAGCTGAAGAGTTGAGATCTTATTGGTTTCTAAAGTTCTGTACTTATCATGAGCTCTAATTTAGGCCTGGTTTCATCTGCTTTAACAGCTTGAAGCTCCTCGCCTGAACTTGCAACCACCACAGCCTTCTCCATCGTAGAGTCCAAAGAGAGGAATTTCAGTTGAGGAGAGACTCCAACTGCATAATCTAAGTTACATTCCCAAGTTGACTTTTAGTCGCCACGTACCATTGCGGTTCCATGTACGGATAAGAATTTCATTGCATAGTGGAACACTGAGGTTGCTGCCTTGAGCTTATAGAGGTTAGACCTTCCCAAGATCACATTGTGGTTTGATGTGGCATCAACCACAGTGAAGTTGGCTATGATTCTTTTCGTGTAGGGATCTTCTCCAAGCTCGACAAGCAAAGTGATCAATCCTTTCATTTCTACAAAATCTCCAGTTAAGCCTTAGAGGCTAGTCCCATACGGCCTCAAAGTTTTGAGATCTATGCTCATTTGCTTAGAATTTTTCCAGTATAGGATGTTGACAAAGCTACCGTTGTCAACTAAGCTTTTGTGAACCTTAATCCTGAAAATTGGCATAGTTTTTGTGAAAGCACCTGTGTGAGGGTGTAGAGTTCATAGGCATTCTCATTGCAGAAAGTAAAATAGCCTGTTTGAGTTGAGAAGTCTTGGTGGTGAAAAGTTGGTAGCCATTTTGGGCTTCTCTCACGAGCCTCCGCTGCTGTAGCTAAGAACCTTCCATCATTTGATTACCGCTAATAAACACGCAGATCTCAGTAGGAGGTTAGTTTTGTAGAGCTCAGGCGCTGGGATCTACCTGGAGCCGAGCTTGTCTATCTTGTACTTGACAGTTAGCTACATATTCACTGAGGTATCCTCTCTCAATTAATCTCTTGATCTTTTGCTTGAGGTTCCTACACTCTTCAGTATCATGACCTGGCGCTCTATGGCATTTGCAGTACCTGGTTTGGTCCACTTTTTCTCGAAGGCTTCCTGATAGGCTTTGCTTTAAGCAAAATAGGGTCCTTTTTTAGGAGATTGAAGATTTGCTCAACTGAGATGTTGGGCTTAGTGAATGGCTTAGAGACTAAAGATATTCCCTTAGACCTGCGTTGATCCTTCTTCTCCCTATGATATTTCTTATCCCCTTTTGATGCTGGATCTGCTCTAGGATCTCCTTCAATTGCTTTTTTAGCACTGATATGCTTTTTAGCTCGCCTCAGTAGTTCCTTCTAAGTTTCAAGAGGGTCATCATGCACAGCCCACCAAAAACGCATGTTTTTTAGCTATCCAGACCTGACAGCAATAAGAAAGGACTTGTCAGCCACATTCTCTATAGTCATAACTTGTCTATTGAAGTGATCGAGATAGCTTTTGAAGGTTTCTGATTTTTTTTTTACTTTATTGTTCCAAGCATTTCATTAGGCGTAGTTCTAGCCTTTGATCCTTATAAACTGAGTAGCGAACTCTAAGGAAAGTTGTTCCCAATTATGTATTGAACCGAGGGCTAGATTCCCATACCAGGTTTGAGCACTGCCTTCAAGGGTAAGTGTAAAGGCTTTGCACATTACAGGCCCTGTGATGTTTTGAAGCTCTGTCTATATTACGTAGCGATGGAGGTGAGCTATTGGGCTTAGTTTCTCCATTATAGGTCTCGATCTGGAGGAGCTTTATCTTGGGCGGCATAACAGTCTCCTTAACAGATGGCAAAAAAGGTGAAGCCCTGTCCCAGAAGCTCTTTGCTTCTTTTCCTTTACTTACTTCTACTCTAGGTCGTTTTAATTTTTTCCTTAAGTCATCCAGCTCGTATATTTGCTAAGGAACATATAGCTAACCTCAATATATCCCTGTGGGATGGCTAGACATTTGGCTGTATTCTGTAGACTGATAAGGATCATTCTACTCCCGCTGTCTCTCTTCAGGTCACTGAGGACTAAAAGATTGTTGATGTCTGGACCTCTGCTTGGTCTGAGACCCCAGCCTATCAAAGGCGCTGCCCATTTCCAAATTTACTAGAGTTGGAGCCGGAGCTTCTTTGGTGTTAGATAATTGTCATGATGATTCTAGCATAGCAGAGGGTGTAAAGCTCAATCGCTTCCTTACAAGTTGCCTCGGCAGATCAGCTTATGGAAGCAACCTTTCCATATTTTCAGCTCACCACAAGGAATCTTCTTGTAAGGATTCACTCCAGTACCGCGGCGAGGGTGGTTGGTTCCGTTGCTTTTGCAACTACCAGAATTTCTAGGCTAAAGCCTCGAATTGCCTTTTCAAGGCTGTCGTTTCAGAATCAGGAGCAGGTTACGAAGGACATGCTTTTGATGCCTTCTTTTATCTGTTAAACCTTTGAGGTAGTTCCATGTTACGGCTCCTCATCCTTTCACTTTAGTTACACTTTTGACTCATTTTCGGCCTGCTGGCACTTTTGAGTTGGATATTTGTAAATAATTTCCCATAGGCAGTGCCAATTTGTTGATGTCAAATCTTGCCTCGACTCAACAAATGAATTTGCTAGATCGGAAGAGCAAGCTCGTATTTGAATTAACTATTTGAATTGACTCGTGTAATAAATGAAGAATTTATAGTGCTGTTGGAGACTTATAGAGAGAAGAGAATTTAATGTGTCAAAGACAAAGATGTTGCAAATGAAGAAGAATCCCTTGTTATGCGGATTTCCTTCGATTTATAGTGTATAAATTGGTGTGTAATGATTACATACATTACATGTTTAACCCATGAGAGACATTCTAAACACACTTAGCTAGAGCTTATGTTAGGCCTTTTTGACCAAGTGTCAGCTAGTTGTTATATGGGGGAAGACGAATACCAACTTTATATTAAA